>JAWMAG010000005.1:10757500-10772500 GCA_037013455.1 Ceratitis rosa | reverse complement strand
GCAGCGATCGAAACAAATGATAATCAGAAGGTGCAATGTCGAGTGAATATGGGGGATGCGGTATGATTTCCCAATTCATCTCCTTCAGTTTGGCCAGGGTCGGTTTTGCAACATGTGTATTATTAATCTGTTATGAACTTTCAACATCCCACTAACGTACCCATACAACATTCTAAAGTTAGCGTCCGGTTCCGCTTATATCCTTACAACCATTTGTGTGCACTAGCTTTCCAGCTGCTTCAGTCATGGGGGGGGTTCGGCTTATAATGGCTTTCAGGACTAAACCGGAAAATTGATGTTGGAAATAAACAACAGCAATAAAGAAAATAATTTGCACACATGAAAATTAAATAAAAGAAACCAGTGAACCGATGCGCTGTTTCCTAAGCCTCCTAAATTCCTTGATAGCGTCTAACCATACAAATGCTTTAGCAGCCACTGATGTTGTTTTAGCTGCTCCGAGCCCACCCTACCAATGGTTTCATTGCTGTAACAGAAACCCCTTTTGACCTATCAACGATACATCCAATTTCAGACCACTGTTTTAAGGTTTAACAATTCATAATCATGCTTTATTTACTTATTGAGCATAGAGTGCTAATAATTATTAATTTAAACATAATTCCATTTATTAAGACTATTTTTAAATATAATTTTTAATTTTATCAAGTCTACATTAAATACTATCATTTATTTGCTATTTTAATCAAACATTATGAGAACATTACAAAAAGGAAAGTGAAAAAAAAAGTTCCGTAAATAAAGAAACTGAAACATATGCACGAAAAAAAAAGCTTTCAAAATCTTAAGTTCGTATATTCATGAATATTAGATTAAAAAAAAATGAAAAGAAAAATACAAAAAAATATCAATATGTTGTCATTTTACTTACATACGTACATACTTAGATGCTGCTTCGAAGGCCTTCGATGAGTCTCGTCGTATGCTGCTGTTGTTGTATAACTTTTAGAAATTATTATTTAATTAATATATTAATAAAAAGTATACTTTTCTTTCACCATTATCTTTTTTTTATACTTTTCTGCTTTAATTTTCAGTAACTTTACCTACTCTTCTATTATTCACATATTAACATAATTCGCTTTACACTTTACTTAGTTTTAGTTCATTTTCATATTCTCTTTGTTTTCTTATTGTACACTAAATACTACATATATTAATATTTATTTACCAAATCACATGTTAATTTCTAATTCCTTCTGTTTTTTTTTTTATTTTTGTTTCAACACGAAAATAAAAGAAAAACTATTACAATTTATTTATTAATTTCTCCTATGCACTTTAAACTTTCGCCTTCTAACTTTAAACATTTATTACTTTAAATAATATTTATTATGACATGTTAAAGAAAATATTTTAACAACACGCTTTCAATGCAGAATAACACAATGAACTAAAAAAATGTATATCCATCATTCACTCTTGTTCTTCTTCGGAGAGCCGCTTTCTAAGCTGCTGTGCTAATGATCATTAGCGGCCACCACATCCTGTGTTATTTGTTTTTTTCTTTATCTCATTTTTTTTTCTTTTAGAATAAAAATTCAAAATGCAATGTAAAAACTATGTGTACATACTAACATGAAAATACAAAGCTTAAAATCGCTAAAGCAAAGCTTTCAATAATATGATTATATGATTATATCATTATGTTTTTTTTTTCAGAATTTAGATAAACTAATACTTGTCATTAGACTGTTATATATATATATATATATATATAAATATTTTAATTAAACTAAGAACACCATTGTTATCGCTGCGTTTTTTCCATTTTTATTTTACAATTCTGCCTATTACTTCTTCAAATATCAGTCGCTAGCTCTCGCTGACTAATTCACCTGTCCTAATTCTTGACATCCGGATACAACATGCAACTTGGCTGGGGCTGGAGTTAATTTTAGCCAAATGACACTGATTCCATTCGGGTTACCGAAATCGACTTTTTAATACTCTGTTTTTATTTCATTTTGTTTGTAGATTATATCAAACACTGATTTATTTCATTGATTTTTATCAAAAGAAATCACTTTATATAATACAATATAATAAGCAGTGTAAAAATACTTATTGAGGCACGTCTGTATCGTACGGCAGCTCCAATCAAAAAGGCAGAACTTTGGGAAACGGAAATATTATAGACCTCATGACTAATATTAACTTTTAAATCATCTCTGTCGATATTGCTACATTTTGCGCTTCCAAGATGTATGGTTTATGGTATACCATGAAAATAATATTTAGGAATAGTTCAGAAAATAGTTCGTTTCAATAAAATTTATTTTACCAAGATAAAGTAAAGAAATGAATATGAGATATTATTTGAATATCTAATTATTTTCCATTTTCTTGAAAGTTATTAATTCTTACTTAATAATCTTCACTCACATTTAGGTGTCGCTAAAGAATGTGGAAGCGAAGAACAGGAAGAAGTTTGAAAAAGAGAAAGAGTTACATATTGCTATGTATATTTGTATGGGTGTTCAAAATTTGGTATTCTTACATACATATGATAACGAGATGCCTGTACATAGTACATGTGGCCTGGCGTTGTCATGATGGAAAAGAACTCCTTTGCGATTGGCCAAAATCGGACGTTTTTCATCAATTGCTTTCTTCAATTCGACCAATTGCTGACAATACTTGTTGGCAGTGATCGTTTCTCCAGCTGGCAAGAGCTCAAAATAGATCACGCCTCGGATATCCCACCAAATGCACAGCAGTACCTTCATCGGATGCAATCCACCTTTCGACATCGGTTCCGCCCCTTCGTGTGCCTGTTTCCATGTTCTTTTGCGTTGAACATTGTTGTACAGGACCCATTTTTCATCACCAGTCACGAGCCGATCCAAAAAAGGTTCGTTTTTGATCCGTCGAAGCAAAGAAATTGCTGTTGACATACGGTCCACTTTGTTCTTTTCACTCAACTGATGTGGCACCCATGTATCGAGCTTCAAAATGTACCCAACCTTTTTTAAACGACGAAACGCAGTTGATTTGTTGACGTTCAATTCACTGGCAACCTCTTCCGTCGAAATACGTGAGTTATTCGCAACTAAAGTCCTTAGAACATCGTCATCAAGCTCAGAAGGCCGTCCACTGCGAGGTTGATCTTCGAGGTTAAAATCTCCAGAACGAAATTTCGCGAACCATTTCTTTACTGTGCGGAGTGCTGGAGCACGGTCCAAATAAACTTCGCGAATATCTTTAGTTGCAGCGCCCACTGTTTTTCCTTTGCGGAATTCGTATAACATAATATGACGCATATGATCTTTTTCGTTGTTCATCTTCCATGCGTCTTTTCACTAAGCAACTCAAATCAAAATGAAGTTATTTTATGTTTGATTTACAGTGCGGACTGTCACCTTTCCAACGATATATAATATGTATATATTTCTTTCACGAGCGCCACTCTCAAACGATTCGTACGGCATCCAGCGGAATCGGGCACGAACTTATGCACTCATCCAATAAAATAAAATAAAATGAAATAAAATAAAATAAAATAAAATAAAATAAAATAAAATAAAATAAAATAAAATAAAATAAAATAAAATAAAATAAAATAAAATAAAATAAAATAAAATAAAATAAAATAAAATAAAATAAAATAAAATAAAATAAAATAAAATAAAATAAAATAAAATAAAATAAAATAAAATAAAATAAAACAAAACAAAATAAAATGAACAAATATAAAATAAAATAAAATAAAACAAGATAAAATAAAATAAAATAAAATAAAACAAAAAAAATTAAAAAAAAATTAAATAAATTTAATTAAATAAGTAGTATAAAATAAAATAAATAAAATAATTCAGCTCGTTTTTTATTATTGAAATGCAAATATCTGTAAATACATAACTTAGCAGTAGTGTTGCGCACTTATTTTCGATTTCTTATCCTATCTGTTAAAATTGTATAATTTTAAACGTACAAGTATGTAATATGTTTGTGTCATAAGTAATTTGCTAATATATCGTACGATTTAAAAAGTATTAAATACAGTTATTAAATCGGTTATAAAGTATAATCTAATGACTTGGAATAAAGATTTGTTTCATCTTTAGAAAACTGCTTAGTGTGTATCCCCACTATATTTGGATAGAGCCTTACTTTTACACCAACCCGCCTGCTATCTTGGACGAGCTGCGTGATTTATGGACGCTTCATAGTGGAAATTTTTATATGAATTTCCTACTCGCTTTTCGTCTTTATAAGCTTAATAAAATTGAGCACTAAGATTTTATCAAAAACTGAGCAGAGCCCACTGTTCTTATCTCGATGCCCAAATTAACTGAGGCTGCGCAGCTTTCAATCGCAATTATTAGAAAAGCAGGGATGGGAAGAAGCAGAAAAGATGAGATAGGAAATCTGCATGGAAAGAAAATGCTATTGCAAGCTACAAGGGCTTGAGCCATATCACTTCACTGATCGTTTGAGAATTGTATTCTTCATAGGTATATGCATGAATGTAAAAAACTCAGATGGCAGGAAGCAATTAGTCAGTACTGAAAGTTATGCAAGGATTTCCGCGCCTCACGTAAACACTAAGGGTGAATGTCTTTAATTTTTAATGAAGAAAATGACACAAATAATTATAAAATATAAAAAATGCGAGAAAATAAAAAACAATCAAAACGAAAGGTCCTACGAACAAAGTAGGCAAAAAATTGCTTTATCGAACAAAATATTTTCCTCAATTATACTTCTACGACCTGGAGAATGAAACTTAAAAAAGCCTAATTTAAAAAGGCAAGTAATAAAAGTTAGGTTGACTGCAAAACCAACACATTGGCGAATATGCAGGTGTTCGTGTGCTTTACTTTAGTTTACATTTCCTACAATAAATTATTTCAGCTGGCCTTTATTTTTACAAGTCATTTACGAATTGTTTATATTATTTTTTGTTTGTGCTTACTTTTGTTGTAATGTTGTTTTGTTCTCCAAAAACCCTCCAACATTTCCTCCATACACGGCAGTTGTACACTTTTTCCATTTGTTATTCTTTGTAGAATTCAGTCGAGGGGTCAAACACAATAACTTCATTAGGGCGTGATTTCTTGCCTCCGAGTTAAAATTGAATCACCTGAGCCACCGAAGGTGTTGTCAATCTATGCTGTGGGCGGTAGTGGTGAGATGACAGAGAATTCTTTGAGGGCAATGAAACTTAGATTTAAAAGTAAGGTCAATGTAAATAAAGGCACAAAGTCAACAAAGCGCTAAAAGGAAGAAAAAACACAGCATAAGGTAAGTTATATTGACTTGAAAAAAAGAATAAGGATATATACGAGTACAAAATGAAATGACGTAACTTTACCAAAGTGAATATAATAATCAGGCCTGAAAATAAATAGAAAATAAGGGACATCATGACAAGCAAAAAATAAATAGCAGAACACACAAGTATATTTGTATATCTTTTATTTGTTGCCTAAATTAGATTACTGCCTAGTATTGTATATGTATATGCACATGTGTACATACATATGGTTGTTTATACATATATGTGCACATAAACCCATTGACGGACATAAAGTTTCGACATATCCCCAAAGCACCACACCTTCGTACTGACTGACGGTAAATAGAACAAGTTGTTTTTATTCGTGAATGTTCTGGGCTTGTTAAACTTGTTACACTTTGTTTGCGCCTAAAAATATGTTTCGGTGTTTTAATTTGAAATTCTAATTTTTACAGCACTTTGGAACAACATGATATTGTCCACCCACACATTGTCGCTGCGGTTTGTTAAATACCTATATGTAAAATAGTAGTAAAAATAAAAGAGTATTGATATTTGGGGCAGTTGTTTAAGCTTTGAGGGGTAGAATGGGAGTAGGAAGATTGGCTTTTTAAGGCTGAACTCCATATTAAAATATTAGAGGTGGGACGAGATGACCATTCCTCCTTTTACATTACGATCTTATTGGGTAAAGCTCCTCGGTGAGCTCCGGTTGAGAATTTGGAGTTGTTGCGGGGTGGCTATTCCATTTGTTATGAGGGGTATTTAGTTGAGCGTTTTGGCTCTTTAAAATTTTTGTGGCAGGTGGATGTTTCGTGGAATTCTTGGAGCTCCTAGGTTAGGCAAATATTTAGGCATACAATAATGTAAGCTTTCGAATATCTACCGGTCACTCTATTTGGTCGGGAATGTATTGAGATCTCTAGCTCTATAAAAATGCTGGTACAATAAGCTAATGCCTAAACATATGCTTGGGAGCTTGGACGTAGGGTGATGCATGCTTCAACGGTAGCTAGTGGATTCAGATTCCTCACAACTCGACATCCTGATTATTAAAAATTTCTTTCGACGACGAGCACAGCATTTTTCGTCTCCCGACAAGCCTACTGAGTAGTTTGAGTGGTGGGGGATCCCAGTATTTTTTTTTATAATTTTATGTTTTACTAGTAAGATGTGCAAATCGACATGAATTTCAGCGTTTATAACCAGGGTGCATTTGTCAAGACTCGTAGCGTCTTGGATTGAAAACTTTGGAGAACTTTGAAATTGGAATTCGAGGCAGTCTCCACAGTTGACGGTTTATAAGAGCTAGTACATACTACAAAATTTTATTCCAAGTGCTTTTGTGTTGGCGGAGATGTGTGCTATCCATGACAATGATCTATCTAAGTGAATTCCCAAGTACTTAGCAGGCTTGCATTCCTATATTGGAATATTGTTCAATTTGATTTGCGGATAAGTGTTTGTCGTGTTCATGAAGTTGGGAATGCTACTATTATCTGTCAACCTCGAAGGCGGGAAAAAATCGTGGTCGATTTTACAACCCATAGATCCATCGTCTATCGCCTATACGCAAGACCTTTCTATCGGAAACTCCCAAAGTTGACTCGTCACACGATAAGGATTTATTTCAGTGAAGTCCTTTCCGATTCTGGTGGGGCTCAGTTTACTCAAATGTTATTAACTTTGTCATTATTAAAATAGGTGCTTTGTAACGGGGTGAGCTCCTCCTTCAATTTGTGATGTGCGTTGTGCAGGGTCCTGCTATTTATTCTAAGCCGCTTCCGACGGCCGGTAGTTTTTATGATGAGCTTTTATTTCATGTCATTAATACACTCGGAGGGGTTGACATTTCCTGCCGAGGGGTGACCGCAATTTTAAATATTAGTTAATTTCTATAATTTTGGATGTTGGTCGAACGAGAACTCGAACCCTGACTTTCAGAATATCAGTACGTCGTATAAACTATGTATCCCCACAATTTGACGCATGGTAAATCTCTGGACCATGGTAAGTGAACCACTTACCAGGTCTAAAGCCACACTGATAAGGTCCAATTAGTTTGATGACGGTGGGCTTTAGTCATCCACACAATACGCTAGAAAAGAGCGATATCAAGGAGGCTTATCGCCCTTTCTTTCGTCCGACCAAATTCTGCGCAATGTTTCAATAGCTCTGCCGGTATGCCGTCAGCTCCGTCCGCTTTGCTGTACTTTAAGCGGGCAATCGCTACTCGAACCCTGTCATAGTCGGGTAGGGGAACGTCTATTCCATCGTCATCGTTTGAGATTTCGGGTTCATCATCTCCGGGTGTTTCAATTTCACTGCCATTCAGCATGCTGGAGGAGTGTTCCCTCCATAAATTCAGCATACTTTGGGCATCCGTCACTAGATTACCTCCTTGTGTGCGTATGTTCCGAGGTCTTAAAATCTACTCGGATCTTCTTACAGCAAAGATAAGTTGCCATCACAAGTTGGACAGGTCTTGAGGAAAGACCTCCAGTCCGTTGTAAGAATCATACGGAGAGCGACCTGGTTTCACATGGCAATGACATTTCAGAGGACATTGCCATTACCAGTTGTTGGCATGAGAAAGTGATGGATATGTGAAGAAATACAAATCTTAGCATGATAGCTAGCTAGTAACCGGTATATTATGGTAGGTTAGTACGTTTTATGCTTCCACCATACATCCGAATCTAATGTAAAGGAAGACAGCTCTGATATTTCAATTATATTTGTCTTTTATTTAAAAATTATCTTTATGACATACATATGTATATTTCGTAAAGTATGTAGTAAACATATGATTACATAATGCATATGTATGTATTGGTGTGTACATATATATTTATATTATAATTTTTACTAAATACATATAATTAAAACAGAAACCATAATTTCTAACCGGTAACATTTTATAAATAATAAAATATTTTTTTTATGCGCATTTTGCAGTTTTCAAAGAAAATAACTTATCTAATAATAGTTTAATGTGTACGTGTATGTATGTTTTGCGTTATAGAACATAAAATTAAACGAAATAAAATAAGAAAATCGAAAATAAATTTAACAATAATTTGCATACAAAAACATATTTTATAACTTAAATAATTAGCATACAAATATATGTATGTAAGTATATGTAATTATATTATATTGCATGTCGCGCATCAATCTCGAATCTAGTAGAGGAGAACTCCCCCGCTGGCTGGTGATGATACGTGATTAAGGCACAACAAAAACAACTGTCCTTCGTCGAAAAGCTTTTAAGCTCAATTTAAAAAATAATTTATTTAAACCTATTAGCTAAACGTTCGAGTTTAAGATAAAACAAAATAAAGTAAAATATTTGAAAAATGAAAATTAAATATATAATTTCACTAAAAAATACATACGATTTGGCGAAGATTTTCGTTAACAAAAATGCTAATCCGTATTTAACGGGTTTCCAAACAAACCATAATGTTGTGCGAAATGTCATGACATAAACTTTTTTGTCATGACATAATATTATATTATATGTCATAACATAAACTTTTTTTCGAAACATAATATAATATTATATGTCATAACAGAAATTTATTTGTCATAACATAATATTGTATGTCATAACATAAAATTATTTGCCTAAGAATTTCAAATTTTATTTATATTCATTTAACAGTGTTATTTT
The DNA here is from genome assembly GCA_037013455.1 of Ceratitis rosa. NCBI lineage: Eukaryota > Metazoa > Arthropoda > Insecta > Diptera > Tephritidae > Ceratitis > Ceratitis rosa. The sequence goes on along the minus strand of JAWMAG010000005.1, from coordinate 10,763,561 downwards.
TTTGTCATTAGTCTTCTGAGTCACAATAATCGCGAGTTCGCATGTAGCTTGGCGCCTTAATGCTATCCTAATTATTCGTTCGCCTCATACTTCTCTCTCATGGCAGCAGTCGTGGATTGAAGCGTCCCATGAACAATATGATACCGGTTGGATTATGACGCACAAAATAGAGGAACGGTTTGTCGAAACGTAGTCTCGGCGCATCGGGCACACGCGCTTGCCTTGGCCGCAGCGATAGTGGCAACTCTAGATATTTCGGATCGAGTAAATCGTCGTAGAAACCACGACCGAGTGCAGACTCATGCACCAGCGAACCGAAGTCGATGACAGCTTCCGAAGAGTCATAAGCGCCATCATCATTTGCGCCCAAATCCTTATTACGCTTGCGTAATGGCGGTGCCGGATACATTTCCACATGGTGATGATCGGCGATCTTCTCCTCACCACATGTGCTGAATGTGTTAATCTGTATGACGTCGGAGAGATAGATGTCGCGATTGGAGGAGCCGGTAAGACCGCGTAAGTCAGCGAAATCAGACTTGAACAGACCCTTAAGACCCATTTTCTGCAAGCCCAGCGAAGCATTCACGAAGGATCTGTGGGAGAAGCGTGGCAGCTGTACTTCCATGCCAGGGCGATCCATCAATGCGGTGAGTATATTGCTCCAGGCATTTTTGCTAAATGCTTGTTCGACAAGCTCACGCTCGAGACGCTCCAAACTTTCAGCCGGTGAGAGTGTGCTCTGATGACCGGGCATAACATAAACTGTGCTCACTGTGTCTTGTATACTGCCGAAGGCAACAATAGTTGCATCCAATTTGGGTTCGTAGCCAGCGGTGAAACCGCTCTTATACAAAACGGCCGGTATGGGTATGAGACGACGCTGACGTACTGATGGATGCACTTGGAAGAACATTTCACCGTCGGTCAATTGTGTTGAGCCGTGTCGGCAGTCGGTTTGGAAGAGATTTGCGGAGACTGTTGCCAGTGGTCCATTTACCCAAAGGCTATTGGTACGCAAATATTCCAAAACTTTACCCATTGTATGACGTTTCACCAGCAGATTCGTGCGTCGGCGTATGACATCATTCACCACATTGAAATTAACTTCCTCCACGTGTCCCGAGTAGAATTGTTGTGTCTTCTCTTTGAAGAATTGCAATATTTTGCCATTAGCACGATCACTGAAGATTTCGCGCACGAATGCTGTTGTTGCAATATCGCTATCGGTTGCACGTTCCACAGAGTCGGTGATATTACGGAACACGAGATGGGGATTGAAGGTAACCATATCGTCCAACTTCAATACTTCATTCATCTCACCGGATGTGCTGCCACGTGCGCCGAGGAAAACCATTGAAAGCATCGAGGTTAGAGCAAATGGTGAGACAACCAAACTGCGCGCCGAGCTAATCTTTTCCGATGTAATGGACTTCCAATAGCTAAATGCCAATTCATTGCAGAGTTTGACGAAAGATTGCAGATCTTCATCTAAGCTGGTTATGGATGCCTCAAGTCCCTTTGAATTGGTGGGACTTGGTTCCATTTTGACAGGAGGGCGTGTAGCTTGCGTGGAGGTGGCCATCAAATTGTTTAGCTGTGCGGGGCGCTGCATGGGTCGCTGTTGCGCAGTGTTGGCCGAGTAGGGTATGACTTTTGTCGGCTCTGCTGGTTTAGGTGCATTTATGCCACTGTGTTTGTTGTAGTATGAGACGGGCTTGAGCGTATGTATACGCTTGGTGGTCGTAGGTGTTGGTTTCGCTGTTGTTGTGGAGGTCGTAGTTGTTATACTCGTTGTCGTAGGTGCAGCAGTTTGCGCGGTCGTTGATAATGTCGCCAGCACGGGACTTGTTGGGAATTTTGGTATAATATAAGTGGTCAAGTCTCCTGTATCGACTGCAGTTTGTGGATCCGGACGATATTCATAATTGAGTTGCAGAATTTGTGGACGGTGTTGTGTTATGAATGATTGCATGGGTTTCGGTATGTGTTTGATGGGTATTTCCTCTGTGGAGACAGTTAGTTCCAAGAACGGCGTACTTGCAAATTCTTCAACTCTTTTGATTGGTTCCGAATCAGCATTCTTTGCTGGTTCAGCTTCAGCTTGCTTTACTGGCTCAACCTCAGTCACTTGTGGTGTTTGTATTTCCTCCTCCGATTCTTCGGTGGACTCTTCCTCTTCGGGTGTCGTCGCTTCGGCCACATCTTGTTGTATCGGCTGGGGTAGTGTTGGTGAGGTAAGCTCCAAATCTGCTTCCTCATCACTTGGTGTTTCTTCTTCAACACTAGTGCTATCCACGGATATATTTGAATTAGTCAGCTCTACGCTATATTTTGTTGTTGATTCACCAAGCTTAATATATGCATCCTCATCCGATTCCGTGCTATCTATTTCATCTGAAATTGTAACAGTAACATCTGTAGCGGCTTCAGGTTCTATGCCAGAATTTTCCTCATCAGCAGCAATGCTACTAGTTGTTGTACTCTCTTCCGCGGGCAATGTTGTTGTTGCTTCACGTTCTGTTGCTTCGCCGCTGTTTTGTTCTTCTAATTCATAAGAGTCATATTTCGCTGTTGTTGTTGTGGAAGGTGGATTTGTATATTGCACTTGCAAATTGGCTGCATCGGTCACATTGTCTTCCTCGTTGTCGGTGGTAGCTTTTTCTGTGGATCCCTCCAGCGCTTCTGTAGATGCTTCTTCAGTGTGCACCACTTGTGTCTCCTCGACAGTGGTATCTGAATGTACTGGTGAGTTTGAGGTTTCATACTCAATGATTTCTATTGACTGCTGTTGATTGGTATCTTTTTCATTGGACAACTTTTCTACAGATTCCTTCTCGGTGTCTTTTTCGTAGGATTCTTGTTCATGCTTTTCTTTATCAACAATTACGGGCTCACTAATTTCTTCTGAGTAAGCGATTTTTTCGTCGGAAACGTGTTCTTTGTTCGCTGTGTCAGAGCTGAGATTGACGTTGCTATCGGCTTCATTCGACTCTTTTTCGTTTACTAAGTTAGGAGTTTCCGTTATGCCGCTCACATTCAATTCACTCTCAGCATTTATGATACCTTCTTTCTCCTGTTGCAGGTCTTCGCTTCCGTCCGACACTGCAATCTGTATTTCTTGAGTGTCGTTAGATACTTCGGCTGTCTGTACTTCGGTCTGGCTTTCTTCACCCACTTCACTGGTTGTTTCTTCAGTTGTTTGCACTGTGTGTTCTTCCTCAAATAATTTATCTTCCGCTGTAGATGTAAATGACGTAGTTTCATCCACCGCGATTCGCTCCGTTTGCGTAAGGTATTCTTCGGTGGCTTGCTGTTCAATATCCGGGCTTACCTGCTCACTGTCTTGCTCCGCAGGTTTTTCGTTATTCTCAATTTCTTCGCTAGGCTTATGTTGTTCTTCTTCTATTTCTGTAATAATTACTTCGGCACTGGTCATTTCTTCCTTCTTTTCCTCGTTACTATTATCAGGGCTCAATTGTTCAGTCAATATTATTGTTTCTGATTCGGTAAGTGGTTCTGCGGAATTTCCACTCTCTGTAGATTGTTGTGGCACTTTGTCAGGCTTTGCTTCATATAAAGGCTCCTTATCATCTTGCTCTTGCTGTTGAGTGGCATAGATTTCAGAGAGAGATGGCAATATGGCTTGAGGTTCATTTTTCGATTCTTCGGGTCTAGTCTCATGATTTGCCTGCACCTCTTCCTTTTCTGTGCTTTCGGTATGGCTTTGAGGTTTCTGTTTCAATTTTTCGTTCTCCTCTGTGCTTTCTTTTGGTTGTGTTTCCTGTTCATTGCTTATCTGCGCTTGTGTTTCTGCCTTATCTAATAGCTCGTATTTTTCGGTGCTGTCCGACTGAATTAACGGTTTCTGTGGTATTTCTGCATTGTGCACTGCGTTCTCTAAAGACAGCTCAGCTTTGTGTTCCTTTTCATGATCCTTCTGCTGTTTCTCAGTACTCTCTTCTGTCAGTGCAGGTTTTTGTTCCTCCACGGTGACGTCTTCTTTTGAGGCATACGTTAAGACGACCTCTGTTGCCAGATCTAATTCTGTTGTTAAATCATACTCATTATCATCGATTGGCTCAGGCGCCGGGACCAACAAGGGTTCCACATTGGGTTTTTCCACAACGGCGGGTGGCGCTTTCGTCGCACTTATAGGTACTGTTGTGCTACTGTAAATAGGCGTTTCACTTCCTTCGTTACTACCCGCGGTCGCTAATTGCGTTGGCTTCAGTAAGAATGAGGTGTTCAGTTGTGCGAAGTTCGTTAGACGATTGCCGTCCTCTACTGGATCCGGACGATATTCATTTGGTTGGTTCGCGGCCATTTGTTGTAGCACATCGGAGAGTAGAAAGTCAATTTCGCTTCGGGTCTCATTGGAGTTCATGTGTAGATCTGCAGCAATCGTATTGGCGCCATCAACCAGCGTTGAGGCTATGGTGGCCGCCTGTGTTTGGAAGTCAGCCATATTTATTTGATCAGTTGGTTTTACTACATCCATGTTCAAGTGTGGCTTAAGATCGGCTACCTGTGGTGCTGGCTCTGTTGTTGCGGTATTCTCTGCTATTATGGTCTCTACTTTCTGCGCCACCGGCAGCTGCATTATTGTAGGTATCTGATATTCGGTGCTACTATCGGCGTCGTTGGTATCCATAGTTTGTACATTCACTTCATCGATGATTTCAACGACGGTCGTATCATCATTCGTATGTTCCAGCTTACTGACTGTGGTCTCATCGTAAGGCGTGGTAGTCGTTGTTGGTACATCGCTTACTATTGGCTCTTGTACATCAGCATAGAGTGGCTCAAATTTAACTACATGTGAGAGATCATCTTCTCGTTCTGACGTCGTCTTATCTTCAAGTACCGCTACGTCGACTGTTTCACTCGCAGCTGGCGCCTTCTGCTGTTCTTCTGTGGATTGGTCCGGCAGATTTTCGTGGGACTCCTCATCTATGACTTCGTTTACTGGCCGCGTTGTTGTCGTCTGCTTTGTAACCTCTTCAGATGTCGCCGCCAACGTTGGTGGTCGCATGGTTGTAATGAATTCGGGTACCATGTCCTCCTCAACTACAGTCATTTCCTCTTGTTCCATACTGACTGTGTCCACTGCATTAATGCTTTCTTCCTTTGGTATCAGAGCTTCAGTACTACTGGTGCTGATGGAAAGAGCGTTCGGGGCGCTATCTTGTGTTGAAGTTTCAGAAACGTTTGCTGTATCTTCCACTTTTAAAGGCTTGTCAGTTACGGGTCGTTTCTCAGATGCACTCGATTCGTTGATTTCACCATTCGTATCGTCCTTGTTTGCCAACTCCTGCTTTAGCGACTCCATTATTTGATCGAAAGCTGTTAAAGTATTTTGCTCATGTAATAATATTGGCCGTTCTGGAGGAGTATGGTGCTGTTGTTGAATCTGGGCAAGTGACGGCAAAGGTTTACGCTTGAGCTGTCCGATATCTGTGGTCTCAGGCTCGTTGCTCTCCTGCGCTTCATCATGTTTTGTGGGTTTGTAGTGTGGTACTGGGTAATGGGCCACACCGGGACGCTTGTTGGCGTGGGAAGGTTTGACATGTATGGGATGATAGCCGGGGAAATGTTCCACAATCAACGTGCTCTCTGTGGTTGTTGTTGTACCGGCCGTTGTCGTTATAGGTGCTGGCGTGGTGGTGGTGGTGGTAGTGGTACTTGTAGTGGTTGTTGTCGTGGGCTCTGGTGTTGTTGTCGTTGTCGTCGTGCTGGTTGTTGTTGTCGTCGTCGTTGGTTCGGGCGTTGTGGTAGTTGTTGTTGTGATATGGGCTGGCTTCTTTTGTGGACGTGGCCGTGTTTTATTTGGTTTGTGACTCACAGTTGTATTATGCTTGTGTATCGTTGGCTCAGCTGTGCTTGGAGACACAGTGATCGGTACATCGGCGGAGGTATGATGCTTATTTCCGTGGTTTTGAGTGGTGCCCTCACCAGCTTGTGGATGTTTGTTCGCATTATGTTGGCCGGCGCCTGTAGGGCGTGGCTTGCCGGTGGTCGGTTTACGCTTATCACCAGCGGTATGTGGTTTACCATTACC
>JAWMAG010000005.1:10640000-10752500 GCA_037013455.1 Ceratitis rosa | reverse complement strand
TATTCTCCTATTAGAAACCGAAAATCGCTTCAGCGGTTACAAAGCCAATTATATAGTACATATAAAGATATATTAAAACCGTCAATGAAATATTAAACTTAAATATTCCTTATTTTATATCATATTATAAAACATCATATCATATCACTTATATCATATCACTTAACTTGATATGATATCATATTAGTAAGTAGCATATCATCATATCTTGTCATATCATATCACAATTTATTTTTTACATTATAAAATATTGCATTATGGTTATTACAATATATATCACATCATGCCATATCATATTACTCCATATCACATCATATCTTTAAATATCACATGATATATTTTCAAACCATAACATATCACATCATAATCATATCGTATTTTATTATATCGTTTCATATCAGATCAAGTCGGATTAATTATTGAAATGATTGCTCATAATAAATTATGTTAAAATTCATTTGTTTAACTTAACATATTATATAATACTACATCAAAAAATATTACGATGGATATTATTATAAACTATAGTATATAATATCATGTTACTACTGTCATAAAATATATCAAACCTTATTATACACATTCTATCAATATATGATATCATATTACATCACACAATAACATATCATTACCTTTGTACTCATTATCATATCACATTATATCGCATGATGATATGATATGATATCATATCACACAATACCAGATCATATCATACGCTATAAACTTCTATAATGTCATATTATAACCTATCATAACATAAATTATCGTTTCTTGTTATAATATCACTTCATGCCACGTGCTGTCGAAGCTTCACATCATGTGATACCATATCATATCGTTTATATTACAAATTTTCTATGTATGTATAGCTAACTATATCACATCATATCATCATATCATATCGTATCCTAGATATTGTATTATAGCTTATCGAATCACATAATGATTATTATAAGAAACATATTTATATCATACAATCTCATATCACATCGTTTTATATATCAGTTTTATGATATAATATTATATCACATAATATCAGATGATACCATATCATATCATATTAAGTCAAATAATATAGCAAAATTATATTTTTCGATTTTGCAAAAATAAGTGAGTCGTTGAATTTTCGTCAAAAATATAACTCCTAATTACCAAAATCAACAAAGGTTGTAAGCAAAAATTTGAATCAAAGCCTAACTTAACAACAAAACATTCTTTTTTTTACTACAAAAATCCTGGCTTAAACTTCCATCATTAAATATTTCTATTCTCCTGCAGTAGATAGTTTTGTGCCTTGTGAAATTCGGTTGTTTGCTTATGCGGTGATTTCAATTTTCCATTTTCCCACAACACTCCTTCCGTCTTCCCTCTGTTGCTACAATACTAGCTGTCATGCTTATCCTGCTATATTTGACCACGGTCACGGACTATTGAATGGCATATGACATTGTCGTCAGCGCGAATTTGCAATGCACTGACTCTATGTCGCTCACCAATATTCGCGCACAGCTGCGGGTAGGGTAACCAGTTGCTGGTACTCGATACTGCGATGCTTTTGGGCAAATCAAATAATACGCGTACGCATGCATTCCATTAGATTTCTAGTACCACAAGCGTAATTTTCTCAAACATTTTGCATATTCATGAATGGCAGACGTGTTGCAAAACTACTGGTATTTCATATACCATATACCAATGTATGCATGTATGTGTATATGTTTGTACGTGTATGAAATCTATATGCCATAAGGGTAACGCCATTCTGCGGCTTATGTGCGCACATGCGCCTGTGCATATATATTGGAAACGTACTTTTGACTAGTTGAAAATAGTGCATTAAATATGAATTCGAGTGCTATAAGGGTTAAAGTTTTTGATATACTTTTTTTTGATTAAAAAAAAAAAGTTAAATTTACCAGAGGCCAAATAAGGTATGGTCTTTTCAATATCCACGGATATAATAAATACCTTATTAAAATATTTAAATGCATACTAGACATATTACGCTAAATAAGGCCTTCAATGAAATAACCGAAATTCTCCAAAAAGTTAAACTCATTAAAATTTGCAGAAAGTTAAGCAACTCATTTTGTTTTTGGCAAAAATTTAATTTAATTTATCTTCAACCTGTCTAGTTCAGCTTCTTAATTAAAATTTGAATATTTTCTAAACTTCAAAAGGTCATATCGTTATAAAAGCGCCCAAATAAAATTTTTTGTCAATTACTCTTCACCCACCAACATTTTTATTTTATTTTTTTGAAATACTAGTACTTAAAAGCAGACACTAATAAAGGTAATAAATTCATAATAAAAGGGTTGTTGCGGCAACCAAACATTATTTGGTTAATCGATAAAGTGGGTGTGGGGTTGATAATAATTTGGTAGTTTAAGAAAATAGACAAAAAAGAAGTGGAGAAAAAAGTGTAATTGAAATAAAAAAAGAGCAGAGGGAGTACAAAAAAAAGTTTTTAAATTTCGTAGTCAAAGAAATTTAAAAATAAATGAAGAAGTATGCAAGACGAAACCGTCGCTAATTATTTCATTGAAAAGCGCAGAGTCGCGTTGCTACAACTTTTTCCTTTTTTTCTGCAAAATTATTCTGTGTCTAGAGGTAGAGGGAAATGTTAAGGAAAGGCGATTATGTATTAAAGTGAGCAATTATTGTGTAAATATATAGTGGAAAGCATTATTTTAAATATTTTAAATATTTATGGAACTTTCGCCAAATCGATTTTAAAAATTCTAAAATTTATTCTATTTACTATTAAATTTATAAAGTTTGTTCTATTTATTATAATTGATTTATTTTTGATTTCAAAGAAAATTTTACTTCAAAAATTTCCTAAGCTGTTGTGGTAAATTTATAAAAAATAATTTTAGAAAAAACTTATTTTAGGCACCAAAAGTCATACAGATGAGAAATAGTATATTTTTAGTAATGTGACTTTAAATTATTAACCAAACAAATTTTTTTCCTTGTAATAACCATTATTAAAATATACTTCATAGTAAACTATGACTACAAGAGTGCTTTGTATAAACTAATAAAATTTATTGAAAATGTAATCATAATAAAATTAATTAAATATATAAATTATATAATATATAAATAATTATTGAGTCTACATAATACTTATTCTAGACAAAAAGTGAGCTTATCCCAGAACTTAGAAGAATGCCCTCTCTATGCTTGCAACTGATCACTAAGCATGAGGTTTTCAATTGTCCAAGTACACTGTTATCCAGGTCATGTTGAAAGTACTGCAATCTGTGACAATAAAACCGAAGAGCATAGAGAATTGCCGCTGATGATTGAACTGTCTAAGTAGTGCTCCCTGCACCCAATATGGGTGTTTAAACGCAATAACATACCGGGTAATGAGGTGGCGGACGCGGCTTATGTTAGCTTAGGGTGAAAAAGTTTCAATAGTTCCAATGTGACCAAATTAATGGAGCTAACTTGGGATAAAAGAAGATCGCGAGAGCTAACTGCACTAACAATAAACGAGATACCTACAATTAGAGATCTTCCTGTAGAGGGGCTGGACGTAAGATCAAATATATTCTATAAAAGTTGTTGAAGAGAGGAGTAAGATATTCCCTTTTAAAGGCCCAGAAATCAGTTGAGTATCAGATCAGCTAATTTTAACTGTTATCTAATTTAAACTGTTAAATTTTTTTGTAATTATTATCCTAGCAAGTTAGCAAAAAGGCACAGAAATGAATCGGAGAGCCCAAACTAAGACTAAAAAATAATGGCGAAATTTCGGTATAAATAATAAATTAAAATAAATACGTTTTATCTATATTTCACTTTGTTTTTTTAATATTTTTTTATAAAATAGTAATATTTTTTTCTTTTTCAATTTTAGCATATTTTAGAATTTATTCTCTCCCAACGAATAGAGGGAAAAAGTTTTGGGATTTTCAAGCAACAAATTAGTTTTCGGCGAATTTTGGGCGTGGAATTTAATTCAATTCAAAATAATATTCATTCAAGTGAAGAATCAGGTATAAACTTGATTCATGTTCTATTGAAGATTTTTGAAAATATTAAAAAGATATTAGTATTTAAATATCTTGAATCAATCGGATAAAAAACCATATCTTTCCTTTGGGTGATACATGAAACCTTTATAATTACGGAGAATTCGTAAAAATAATTAAACAATTTCGTGTTTATAAAATTTGAATTATTTTTGCCAAAATTCAAATATACCATTATTTGGTGCAAAAATCCAAAAAAACTGATTATCATCCTTAAAACCTTAACTGCTAATTGCTTACAGATAAGTCTACTCTCTACTAATTAGCTCTTGCAGCCGACAATTAGTAATCTTTCTCTCTTATGTACTTTATACCGGAGATACAATGCAAAAGTCTCTAATGGTTTGTACAAAATTTCTTTGTCATATAAAAACAATACACTCACCTTGAACCGATAACTTTCTTTGATGATTCATCATCATTCACCGCATTCGAGGTTGTCACCGCCGGTTCGTCATTAGCAACAGCTGGAGTAGCTGGTTGATAAGAAGCCTGAGACTGTTGTGGTGTCACAGTGATATTATATGCAAGACTTGGCAGCGGACTACTTCCTTGCGCTGTCGGTGTTGTCGAGTGGGAGGTGGATGTGGCCTTTTGACCACTTGTGGCGATGGTAGTGGAGGTCGCTGGACGTTTAGTCGACGATTTTGTTACGCTCCCAATGCCACTACTACTGCTGCTCGTTTTTGTTGTTGTGGTTATATAAGTGACGTTGGTATTTGGATGTTTTGTTTTATGTTGCTGCTGCTGCTTCTGCTGTTGCTGTTGTTTGTTTATTTGCGGTTGTGGCAGGCGAAATTCGTAGGCACCACCAGTGCCTAAAATATCACTCGCCTGTTCGTCCACAGCATCGGGTCGTGGATCATTTGCATAGCTGCTTACCAGGCTGCTACTACTGCTGCTGCTGCCGCTTGTCGCTTGCCGTACGTGCGCCGCTTGAGTGGCCACTGCGAGCAGGCCGACAGCTGTCAGCAGCCACAACACGTACGAACGCATTGTCGCTGCGGTCGTGATTATACGACCCCTCACTTACAAAACCTTCGACTTGGCGAAAACACAGTCGCGAGTGAACACGTTTGACTGCAATGTATTTTGGTTTTTTTGTTTCTTGCTCTTCTGTGGTTTTCCCGGCTCCCGGTCGATTTTTAATTTCCAACGCGTTATGCCGAAAATTTAGCTTGCTTTGATATCGTGTTTATCGTTTTTATTTTTATTTTTTAGAAATACTCTTCGTTTGTTTTATAACTGCTTTTATATTTACAGTTTTTCGATTTTCTGTCTTCGTATATTTAAATACTTTTTACTATGTATGTTTGCAGCTATACTTGTTAATATCCCTCTACTTCACCGTCAATTATTTGTTGAGCTCAGATTCATAGAAAATAATGGAAAATCTGTAAAGTGGATAGGAAAAAAGATGGAAATTAATTAATGTAATAGTCAAGTGCAAAAAATGTGTATTTCTAAATATATAAAAGAAAATATAATAGAAAATAGCTTACACCTGATAAAATATGAAAAACAAAAGAAAAGGAGCGGACGCTCGAAAAACGCTCTAATATACATAAGCCCTCACTTAAGTATCACGACAACAACAAAATACTAATATAAACAATTTTCGCTCTTAAATTTCCGCGCCACATTTGTTGCCTAGTGAACCAGTAGCGAGTTTGTTGATTGTTTTTCTGCCGCCGTCACCATCACCCACCATTCACTGTCAGTGCCTTTGAAGTGGTAATCTCTATGATTGACATAAAGTATTTATCGCAACTGATTTGCATCATAAACAGCTCCCCTACAGTGAACGTAATTTCAACTTTCCTTGTTTTCCTTTTCCGTATTCTTTCTCATTCCTTTCGGTTTTATGTCAATATTCTGGCGTGCTATTTTTGTCAATATGCCATAAAATTAATCTAAGTAGACTGGTTCGCCGCTTATGCAGTACCAAAGTAAGTAAATAACAATGAAATATTGATTGAAAATAAATTAAGTGAATAAAAATAAAAAAAAATATTTAAATGTTTTGATAAATACTCCTTCATAAATATTTGATTATCACGTTACGTAAAATTTTAAATAATGACTGCATTTTACAAAGCAACTTAATACTTTTCTCCAAGCCGATTATTTGCTTGAGACTTTATTTATATTATTTTAACTCCTTCTCTATAATTTTTCTTAAAAAATATTAATATTAATTTTCAATTCAATACAAAAATAATTTTTGATTTGATTATTTATTTTTTAACTACTTCATTTTATTTTATTTTATTTCTAATTTTATTTTAATTCATTAAGGTTTTGGTTTTACCTTATATTTTATTCAAATTGTTTTATTTTTAATTTTATCTACTTATTTACTTTTAATCTTTATTTCTTTCATTTACTTTAATTTAATTTTATTCCAATTAATTATCTTGTATTTTATTTTATATGTTTTCATTTTATTTTGGTTTGTATTATTTTATTTCTTAATTAATTTTATTCAAGTTCATTTTATTTAATTAATTTTACTTCACTTTATTTTATTTTAAATAATTTCATTTTATTGTTTTTAATTTATTATTTTAATTCATTTTATTTTACTTTATTTTATTTTACTTTATTTTATTTTACTTCATTTTAGTTTATTACACCTTATTTGATTTTATTTTGCTTAACATTTTAATTTACTTTATTTTATTTTGTTTTATTATTTTTTATCAAATTCCTGTAATTTTATTTCTTTGGATATTAATAACTTCTTTTAAATTAATTTTTTTTATTACCTTATTTTATTTTGTTTTATTTAAATTATTTTATTTTATGTTATTTTATTTATTTTAAATTTATTATATTTTATTTTATTTTATTTTAATTTCTTTTATTTTAATTAATTTGATTTTATTCTATATTATTTTACTACATTTTATTTTACTTAACTTAATTTAATTTAGTTTTATTTTGTTTTATTTTATTTTATTTTATTTTATTTTATTTTATTTTATTTTATTTTATTTTATTTTATTTTATTTTATTTTATTTTATTTTATTTTATTTTATTTTATTTTATTTTATTTTATTTTATTTTATATTATTTTATTTTATTTTATTTTATTTTATTTTATTTTATTTTATTTTATTTTATTTTATTTTATGTTATTTTATTTAATCTAAACTTATTCTATTTTATTTTATTTTATTAAACTTTATTTTATTTGATTTAATTTTATTCATTTTATTTTATTTTAATTTATTTTATTTTATATTATTTTATTTAATATTATTTTATTTTATATTATTTTATTTCATTTTATTTTATTTTATTTTATTTTATTTTATTTTATTTAATTTTATTTTATTTTATTTTATTTTATTTTATTTTATTTTATTTTATTTTATTTTGTTTTATTTTATTTTTATTTAACTTTGTGTATTTTATTTTATTTTATATTGTTTTATTTTATTTTATATTATTTTATTTTATTTTATTTATTTTATTTTATTTTAATTTATGTTATTTTGTTTTACTTTTTTTATTGTATTTTATTTTGTTTTATTTTATTTTTATTTTTTTCATTTCATATTACAGAATTTTAAATTTATATTAGTTTATTTGTTTGATTTTATTTCTTTTATTTTATTGTTTTTTTAAATATATAATGTTATTTAGTTATGTTTGGTCTTATTTTAAATTATCTTATTTGATTTTATTTCATTTAATTTTGTTTCATTTTATGTTCTTGAATTTTTTAATTAAATTAATAAAATTTTATAATATTATTTGATTAATTTCTTTATTTAAATTTCAGTTTTATTTCATATTAAAATTTTATTATTTTAGTTTGGCTTATTTTTCTATTAATTAAGTTAATTAAATTTTATATTATTTTTATTCTATTTATCTTGTTTTAATTTACGTTCTTGTATTTTATTTTATTTGACATTATTAAATTATGTTTTTTTAATTTTATGTTTAATTTTATAAGAAAATATTTAGGTTTATTTTATTTAATTTTCCCTTAAATTAGATCAAAGCTGACGCTGGAGGTACTATTGCAAGTTACAGTACTAAAAGGTCGAATTTAAAAATGCAGTCACGCATACGCCATGGTGTACCCAAATGAACTTTCACATTTTCACTGCAGTTTACACTCACTCCCTCTCTCTCTCTCCACGCTAAACGATAATTAAAGCCACCGACACTTTTGTCAACAACAAGAGAGAAAACGCGACAAAAGCATTTAAGAAAACCACGAGAATTCTCTAAAAGTTTTCTACAAAGAAAGGCAAAGTAGTGAAATGGCTTATTATCTACACTTTTTTACTCTTGCACTCTTTACTTGCAACACTCAAAACCAAATCTCACCAATTTCGACACTTTAACGCTGCAAGAAACCGCTAATGATATACGTACTTACGCGCTTGCTATTATTATACACAATTGTTCTTGCAGCGGCGTAGTGCTGGCAATTAAGTACAGCTCACAGCAACATAGGAAGCCTAATGTGAAGGAGTTTGTTATACATATACTATTGTAGTATATGTGTGTGTGTTGAAGTATGTATAAATTTATGTGAGAGTGTGTAGGTGAGTGAAAATGTGTGATTAAAATAGAAATGCTGGAGAGAGAGTCATTGACGTTGTCGTGGCTTTGGTGTTGTTGGCTAAAGGCTTATTAGCATAATTACGCAACCCCAATGCAGCTTTGAATGCATTTTGCATAGTTCTTGTTGGTGAAACTTACATACATACATATATTTGCACTATAATATGTTTATATGTATGTATGCGAATGCGTGAGTGCAAGCTTAGTCTGATTGCGCTGGAGGCAATTGCGTTTTGGGCAAATGATCTGCGGTTTAATTTCACTACTTTTGTTTTTGCACCCAAATTTTTCATGCGCTCGTGTTTGAATATGTGAATGATAGTATGGTATGAATTTAACATTCCAGTTGTGAAAACTTAAGAGTAGCCGAGTTTAATGAAATACTATTTTTTAACTAATTTAATTCAATATTTTTTAATCATTATACAATATTATTTTTAGTTGTTAATGGGGAAAATACATACATTATATAGATGGATTTTTATGAGCAGCTTTTATTTCATGTAAACACTGTACCGAGGAGCAACTGTAATTAGGAAAATTAATTTGCTTTTTGAAAGTTGGTGGAACTAGGACAGAATGACAGTACACAATGCTAACCACTTCACTATTGCGGTCGCCTAATAATTTAAATATGAATTTATTTATTTTTCGATATTTATATATTTATATCCATATTTTCCATTCCGTTTGAAGCAACAAATGTGTAACTATATGGTCTTGAAGCTCAAAAACCTAATTGTCCAGCCATTTATTCATATGGAAATAATAAGGCAATGGATTTTGTAAAAAGACCCATAAAAAATACTTTTTATTAGGCTTAGCAGATGGCATTTTATTCATATATGTATACATAAAATAAAAATTATATTGTTTATATATATTTCCATTCCATTCAAGTTTTTAAGCATAAAAATAAAGGATAAAGTGAAAAATGGAGTTCAGAAATACTTTTTTATAAATATGACATTTATGTTTAACTTAAATTTGCGCTTTTTGGGAACGTGATTCTGGTAAAAATAATTCGGTAAACTCTCGCTTAGATGTACTATAGCTTTTCATTTTTATATAGGTGTATAAATAATATTATTTAGATATACGACATTTGAATATTATTCCAAATTGTCCTTTTATCCATATCAAAATTTCTCTCATTTTTCATGTTGACATATATTTAGCTATATATTCATGTCTGTAAATTTAGTGATTTCGGTTTTGTCATTTGGGTATTAAATGCAAAACAATATGTAAATATCACTGCTGGAATTCGCATTTAAAATACTGAAATGACAGTTGAAATCTTTTGCTGTCAAAAATGTTTTCGTAAATAACATAAAAGCTTACACAAAGGCGCATGATACACAGTTATATACATACATATGTATACATTAATGTAAAGTGAAAAAAAATTTTTTTTTCTTATTTTATGCCTATATTTAAAATTGTGTGCGGGCGTAGAAATATAGAAAAAAATATTGATGTATGTATCCCTACTACTTATTCCTATTCGCCTGGGAAAAAATAAAAAAAATTGCAGGATTAACTGAAAATTTTCCGTTTACTACTGGGGAAAATTAGCTTTAAATTGATTCTTAGATATAAAACACACTCTCTATACTGCCTTATTGACAATGACCTTAAAACGCTTTGAATAATTTAACTTTGCTAATTTCACGAGATAAGAAGTCAACCCTAAGCTGGAATGGTCAACTGTCGTTTGAAGAGTGCTGAAATGTCAGGTTGGCTGTGTTTATTGTGATAGATTGATTTCAAGTCATTGAGTGCAGTTAAAGCATAGTTGGATACTCCTGTATTCGAATATAAGCAAAAAAAAATATAAATATGCAACTAAATATTTCATTCTCTTTTGCTCTCATTGCTAATTGCCAACTGTTGCCCAAAGCTATCAGTATAGGCTTTTTGAATAAATTTTAAATAAACTAAGAAAATGTAATATTTTTTTTTAAATATTATATATGAGAACCTATGAAATACATCACTCGCTTAGCTTAACCGGCTAAAAATGTAGTGTCTTATACCATGTGAAGGAAAAGTAATTACTCCTGACGTTTTTAAGACAGTAATTGTGCATTTTTTATATGAATAAACAAAAAAAAGCTATATAGGGTTACCCTTTTTTGTTAGCCAACGCGAAAAGCCGTATTTATGCGCATAAACCTTTAACTCTTGAGCATTTAAAAACCAATATTATTCAAGCTATGGCTAAGATGTCGCCCAATATGTGCCAAAAAGTGGTCGAAAATGAAGTTTGTGAATAACATGTACAAAAATATCATCAATTGGTTTTACGTCCAGTTTAATTATATTACATATTCTTTACTTAAAAATTTTCTATTAAATTCTTTGTATACACCGATTCGATAATTTCATATCCTAATTTATATTTATATATATAAAAGGCTTTATCCTAAATGCCTGACTGATCAACCCACAGTATAAACCACTTGTCGTAGAAATCTGAAATTTGGAGGGTCTATTATACGTATGACGTACGTACCCGATAAGAAAGAATTTTCCTTGAAAAGAACGTGGGACTGATCTATTAAAAAAAATCTAATTTATTTTAACTCGTTATAATTATTTTTACGAAATTTAATGCATCGGTAGACATTAATTAACATTTGTTCTTTTTTCTCGGTACCGAAGTATCTGAAAGAATCATGTTTATGTTTCGATTTATTAGAAATTGAAACGTAAGGAGAGCTTTTTACCTAAGCTAGCATGTGAAAAACTTTTCTTTCTTTTGCATAAAAATCTTATTAGAACCACCTTAAAATTCCATGCGATCGAAGTGACGGGACTCTAGATAGGTATAAAATAAATCTCTAAATAAAAGTTATATAATATTTCTATTTATTATTAAAACAAGTGTTTTTTTTTAGAAATATTGAAATTTAGAAACAAAAATTTAAAGAAATGAATTAGATTAATACAATAGTTCTAAATTGGTATTGTTGGGAGCATAATTAGTTCGCTTGGATGCGGCCGCTTGCGGTCAGGTTTTAAACCTTCCCTTTTAACCAACCAACCAACCAACTAATTGATATTCTGGTCAGGAAGTTTTGGTTATGATATAGGTATACGAGTATATTTTCTGTTAATTTCATAACTCAACATAGAAAATTTTCTCCGTCTTTATACACAAAAGTTTGTTGATAAAACTAAATCAATAGAATGTCAAGCTCAATTTAATGATAGTTTGCTCAAGGATAACAACTCTAAGGTGTGCTTCTATTCACCAGGGGAAACTCCAACCTAAGTGAACATTAAATTCATAAGAGTTAACAAAAAATTCACTTTTGGTATTTCAGACAACTGATCCTTATCAAAACTACTTGTCAACGCTCTATGCGACCTGCTTTCTATAGCAAAATTTTAAATAATGACAAGTGTTATCAGCAAACCATTAAGTAGTATAAGCATAAGTAAATAAATTAAAGCAATCATCCTTGTTACAAATAGTAATTTATCTACTAACATACTTGACAATTGATTTACGAAATTACAAACGCCAACGAATGACAACTTGTCAATGACAATGACATTACGCCCGAAACGTGTGTTGGAAGAGCACAAGTTCCAGAGAATCCCATGGCAATCGTATGCATAAAAACTAAACAAATATACATACGTGTGTGTGTACAGACATACTTGACGTGAAGTACTTAAAGAATTAATGAAATAAATGAAGTGGGTAGTTTGTTGGTAAATGTGTGGCAGGGACTTTTCTGCATGTAAAGTGTGGTTAAATTTCAAGGGCCGAATAAAATTTGATTTTGAATAAAACACAAACTATTTAGGAAATTATTGAAATTTTATTTTATTATGATATATTGGTATTACTCAATTATGTATGTAACAAAATATCGGCCAAATGAGCGCCGCGACCTCGGCGGCACACCTCCATACGATGGTCCAAATTTTCGATGACGCTGAGGCATAATGGAGTTTCTATGCCGTTAATGTGCCGAATTATCTCATCCTTTAGCTCTTGAATTGTTGCTGGCTTATCGACGTACACCTTTTCTTTCAAATAACCCCAGAGAAAAAAGTCCAACGGTGTCAAATCACATGATCTTGGGGGCCAATTGACATCGCCATTACGTGAGATAACACACATAATAAGTTTGGATAACTTTAACACGTTGTTGGATTGTGTCTCTCTCCATGGTTCAAATTGAGTAAGTCTGAAATAGAGAAATGTCAAATTAAGTTCGGAAAAAAACTTGGCGTTTAGGTGTGGTTCACATTCAACATCGGCCCTTGAAATTTAACCACCCTTTACAATAACAAAACCTAAAGAAACTATTTGACTGTTTGATTACGCTAGGTTTAGTTGAAACAAAGTATATGTAGTATGTGACAAGGAGATGACAAATACTGCTTGGTGAGCTTTAGACTTGCACAATATATAAAAAAGTATACATATTTGAATGTCGGTTAGTTAGGGTGCTCAATAGTCTTTTTGACTTTTGAAAATAATATTTAGTACTACCCTAATGTACGTTAGTCTTGGTTAGTTGAGGCCTTACACTCGTACATTGTGGACTTTTGTTAGTTACTTATTGAAACATTATTTTCGCCAGAATAGAAGTTGTTGAAGTTAAACCACAAATAAATAATACAATAGA
Source organism: Ceratitis rosa (assembly GCA_037013455.1). Taxonomy (NCBI): domain Eukaryota; kingdom Metazoa; phylum Arthropoda; class Insecta; order Diptera; family Tephritidae; genus Ceratitis; species Ceratitis rosa. Next base: position 10,739,211 of record JAWMAG010000005.1, on the reverse strand, counting down.
ATTGCGAGTATTAAATGATGATAAAATGACACTGAAAGCGTTGATAAACTGTATACAGGGTGCCTGAAAATTAATTATACCAACTTCGTTTTGCAAAAATATGAATTGAAAAAATATTAGGTCAAGTAAACAGACATCCATTATTTTTGCAATAGTTGCCTTAAGTGCGCTGTATTTCGCTTTCTATAAGTGCGATGGGATTACTATTTTGTACCAATAAAGATTAAAGGAGAAGTACTGATCATTGAAATTGGTAATATTTGAGCTCAGGTCAAATTCTCACATTTGCACAAATCGGTTGTATGGGAGCTTTATGATATAGTTCTCCGATTTCGATCATTTTCAGTGACGAAAAATTTATATACGAATGTATGTATAATGTTAAATTTCATGCCTTTAGATATTGGATGAGTGCATAAGTTCGTGCCCGATTTCAAGGGCAAACTAAAATTGAAATTTTTTGAAGAAAGCGCTTTTATTAACCAATTATGTATTCGCCATCATGTTCGGCAATCCACTCCCAACGTTCAACCAATTTACGGATGCCTGATTCATAGAAATCGCGCGGTTTCTCGTTGAAAAAGGTGTCAAGGTGGTTTTTGACGTCTTCCACATTTTTAAATTTTTTTCCATTCAAATTGTTCTGCAGCGATCGAAACAAATGATAATCAGAAGGTGCAATGTCGGGTGAATATGGGGGATGCGGCATGATTTCCCAATTCATCTCCTTCAGTTTGGCCAGGGTCGGTTTTGCAACATGTGGCCTGGCGTTGTCATGATGGAAAAGAACTCCTTTGCGATTGGCCAAAATCGGACGTTTTTCATCAATTGCTTTCTTCAATTCGACCAATTGCTGACAATACTTGTTGGCAGTGATCGTTTCTCCAGCTGGCAAGAGCTCAAAATAGATCACGCCTCGGATATCCCACCAAATGCACAGCAGTACCTTCATCGGATGCAATCCACCTTTCGACATCGGTTCCGCCTCTTCGTGTGCCTGTTCCATGTTCTTTTGCGTTGAACATTGTTGTACAGGACCCATTTTTCATCACCAGTCACGAGCCGATCCAAAAAAGGTTCGTTTTTGATCCGTCGAAGCAAAGAAATTGCTGTTGACATACGGTCCACTTTGTTCTTTTCACTCAACTGATGTGGCACCCATGTATCGAGCTTCAAAGTGTACCCAACCTTTTTTAAACGACGAAACGCAGTTGATTTGTTGACGTTCAATTCACTGGCAACCTCTTCCGTCGAAATACGTGAGTTATTCGCAACTAAAGTCCTTAGAACATCGTCATCAAGCTCAGAAGGCCGTCCACTGCGAGGTTGATCTTCGAGGTTAAAATCTCCAGAACGAAATTTCGCGAACCATTTCTTTACTGTGCGGAGTGCTGGAGCACGGTCCAAATAAACTTCGCGAATATCTTTAGTTGCAGCGCCCACTGTTTTTCCTTTGCGGAATTCGTATAACATAATATGACGCATATGATCTTTTTCGTTGTTCATCTTCCATGCGTCTTTTCACTAAGCAACTCAAATCAAAATGAAGTTATTTTATGCTTGATTTACAGTTCGGACTGTCATCTTTCCAACGATATATAATATGTATATATTTCTTTCACGAGCGCCACTCTCAAACGATTCGTACGGCATCCAGCGGAATCGGGCACGAACTTATGCACTCATCCAATACTTCAAAATCTGAATAATCGGCCGCATATATGCTATAATAAATTAGTACATCTGTGCACCAAGTTTGGTTGAAATATCTCAAAAATTGAGGGACTAGTTTTAGAACAAACAGACGGACATGGCTAAATCAGCTCAGCTCGTCAGTCTGACTACCGTTACAATCTCAGCAAGGCAATCGATGAAGATTATTCCGAGAAAACGGTAATAGAACGCATTTAGCGCTGGGCAGTGACTTAGGTAATGCTCCACTGATTTCTCCTCATCTATGTGACGACACTTGCGGCAGAAGTCGTTTGAGAAGCAGCCTATTAAGGAGGCTGCTATATATATTTCTGGCCTAATAATGAAAATACGAATATTTATCAACGAAAATGGTTTCTTTTTTTTGGATTTGGCTCGTCTTGGAAGACCCACACGGTCGATTGCTGTTTTCTTGCTGTTTTTGTTTCATACGCATAGATCCATGATTCGTCACCTGTGACGATATTATAAACGTCTTTTGAAGCACCGCGATCGTATTTTTTCAGCATTTCATTACACCAATCCACACGAGCCTTTTTTTGAGCGACTGTCAAATTGTGCGGGATCCAACGAGAACAAACCTTTTTTACGGCCAGGTGTTCATGCAATATCGAATGTACACGTGTATGCTGGTGGAAGAAATGCATAGGCATGCCTCTTTCATTATCAGTTCACGTACGGCATCGGTGTTTTCTGGCACAACGGCTGTTTTTGGACGACCTTCACGGAATTCGTCTTTGAGCGAGCGTCGGCCACGATTGAATTCGTTGTATTAGTTTTTCACAGTGCTAAAGAATGGTGCTTCATAGCCATACAAAGATTTTAGTTCATCGATGCACTCTTGTCGTGATAATCCACATCGAAAGTTGTGAAAAATGATCGCACGAAAATGTTCACGAGTTAATTCCATTTTTTGGCCGAGATGAATTTTTTAATTCCCTGTAAATAAAACAACTCACGATTAAATGACAAAACGTTCTGAGTGATGTTATGCTAAAAAATGTTAAACTTTCCAATGGAAATGTCAGATTGCACCTGGCAACACTTAGTGTTGCCTAGGCCAGACCTATATATAGCAGCCTACGTACTATGTCCGGTTTCACGTCGTTTGATATGCTAATGGTGGTCTAAGGAGTAAAGACTTAGTTCTGTTTTTCTCGATGCATAGCCAGATTTGTCTTACACATAGTTTCATTCTGCCATTGGCCCTTCGGGTTAAGGCTAGCCATAGCAGATACTTTGCCGAGGAAAGCGGTATGCTGAGGACATGTGCAGAGTTATGACTACTCACTTGCTGGCCAGTCGACTACGGACGACACTTTATCTAGAAACCCAAACCGCGGACATTTCGCATACAGAAGGAAGTGTGTTTAAGATCCCTCTACATTTTAATGCCACCTTTGTGATGGTGTGATTGCATTGGATAGACTTAATGGCAGCTTGGTTGTCAAAATATATTGTAATAAGTTGGGTTATCGTATTAGAAACTATCAACCAATATGACGGTTAGTTCTGCTGGAAAGACGCTGCAGTGGTCGGGAAGTCTTTTACTTAATTCAATGGCAAGAAGTTCTGAGTGAGCTCCATAACCTACCTTGACAGCTAGTTTAGAGCCGTCTGTAAGGATAACTACGGGTCGATGATCCGGAGCGCTTGAATTTTCCAATTCGTTCTTCGGTATGATTTTTGTGGAGAATGTGTTGTCGAAACAGAAGATAGAAGTTGTGTAGTCCACCTCTTCCGAGAATCATGTAGAGTTTAGAATTTGGTGTCCTATGCGGTTCCTCCATGATTGAATAATAAATATTTGTATTGTTCCTGTTTTTTAGAGTCAGTACAATATGTGATCTTAGTTCCCATCTTTTACCAATTGTAGGCAAGGAGTACGGTCATAGCTTTATTACACCTTTCAACTATATTTCGGTTCCAGGTGAGTTTGCTATATAAAATTGTCTATGAATTTTACCTTAGTATTGTAGAAAAAGCGATACAACTGCATTACAACAGTTGTTTATTAGCTTCTGAAGCAGCGTGTTGACTGTGAAACCCCTCTCTGTGACCTGCCTTTATTAGCATACCTGAAAACTAATACGCCTCCTAATTCACCGAAAAATGTTCTGTTTTCAAAGAGAGATTTCACAACGTTCACAACTTTCGCCCCGAGATTCATTTCCCGGAGTGCAGACTTAACTACCTCTGGTAAGACATTATTAAAGGCCCCTTTGCTATCAAGAATTATGCCCAATGTATACAAATTGAGAGCGAGATCTCTCTGAATCCTCGGGACAATATCGTGAAGAGCGGTATCTACAGATTGACTTTAGAGCAAGCGGTCTGGGAGTCCATTAGGCTGTTAGGAGGTAACACACTTTTTATAAAAATATCGAGCATTCTCTTTAAGATTTTTAATAGGAAATATAAGAGACTTATTGGCAGAAAATTGCTTGGATTTATATGACTTTGTTTTTGAGAAAATTTGGAATTCTAAATTAAACCAAATATATCTATTAACTACCCTTTATTTTGCTGATGAGTTTACATATATACACATACATACATACATACAATATATAATATATACAGAAATGTATTTGTGAACCCAATCACACTCAAACTATTTAATATCCCAGAATCTTCTCAACAATAAATGACAAATGAAACAGTTCACTTGTCAATACACACACCTGCATATTCACATGAAGGTGAACACTAATGTATGTATATATATATATGTCCTACAATAAAAAAGGTGTAAGCACCAAAAAAAAAAAGAATGAAGCAACTAAATAATATGGATATGCAAAGCAGTGTACACAAAAAGCAGAGGATCGAATGATGCAAAGCGTACAACCATTGATGTGTCAGAGAGCGTAAAGCATTTAGAGTGCCATTGGGGCACACAAGTAATGCAAATGAAGGAGGAAGCAGCAAACATAGTGGTAAAACACAAAAGAATGAACCAACATCAATGACAAAACGTTGACTGAACTAAGCGATTGACTAAATGACTGATTGACAATATTGTGTGTGCTTGAGTGCACATACAAACACATACACACACGCACACACAGACACATATGTACGCATAAAAGTAACTAAATCTACACTTACATATATACATATGAGTATATGTGTCTCTATTCTGGCAGACAAACTGAAATTACTATTTGCATTCCATGTTTTGATGAAGAAAAAAAGCTAGTTTGCACAGGTGAATAAAATGTCCTGTGACAGTGGAAAAACCGCTGCACACACACTTATGCAGGGATATTTTTTCTATTTACTTCACAGTGTGACATTTATCAGAATCCCATAAGGCATAGACTGTAATAATAAAGTCATTACAAAGAGCCCACCATCCGGTAATACTATAGGGAAACTGTGATATAATGAAATGCTGGTAAATACTGCTTACATACTCGTGCATATATATGAGTATGTATGTGCGCACAGTTTTCAAAAGAATTGAAAAGTAAGAAGATTGTAAAAACGTAAATTGATGAGGTAAAGGGAGAAATAAATAAAACGAGGAATTTTATCACTTTACTAGTTGAAGAATAAACAGTATTTTTCGTAAGGATTATTATAATATTCACAGCATTCAAATTCATAATATGCTATTTATATTATATTTTAAGCTTTTTGTATAAATTATTAATGGATTAATTTATTGAAATTTTTATTTTACCTCAAGGATGATGAATTGTTCTATTAACTTTGGTCTGAAGTATGGAAAAGGAAAGGAGAGAGACCTATCGATCGGATCAGAATGACGAGCTTAGTTAAATTTCGAGGTTTTGGGTCAAAAAAGCTTCTGAGAAAATTCAAGTAAGAGAGTTTTTGAAAGCAATTCGTTCTGTTTTTATTGAAATTAAACTGTTAACTATGTGAAATAAATTCTTAAATTACCACTAGATCTTTATTAAGCAGTTTTTCGGAAAGATTTCAGTTTCATTTTCAATTTGAATTTCAATATATTTATAAGTACAGTAAGTTACTAGGTAGAATTAATTTAATTTAATTTAATTTTATAAATATTATATAATAATATTATATCTAAAAGATAGAAGATAAAAATAGTTGACGAATTCCAGAAGTACGTTAACACAGGTAGGGACAGTAGACATGGTTATTATGTAAATAGGTTTGTAACTGCTGTTTCGAATCGATTTTATACAATTTAGTGAAATTGGTAATGAGTTCCAAACTCTGACAACCAAACTCTGATCAACCAAAAACAATGTAGAGGACGTCATAGTTTTGTATTTATTTGGGAGCAACTTATTGTGAATACGAGGTGATTTCCCAAATTTTATTTTGCAGAAAAGTTATCCTAGTAGACGGTTTTTTAATGATTTTAAATAAATATAACGTTCAACACAATTTTTTAATATATTACTGAGATCAAGATAATTACGTTTAATCGAAATATGTGGGGATTAAAAAAAATTCGGTAAGTTGACCAGAAAAAAAAATATTTTTGCATTTATTCGTAATCTTTGTCCTTTTTTATCTTTTCTGCATAATCGCCATTAATTTTAATGAATTCTTAAGCCTATAGTCCACTTTTGAAAACATTGTTCAAAATTTTGTTTTTGAAAATTATCAAATTCAGCATTAACCACATTTTAACCTTTTGGAAATAACAAAAAAACCACAAGGTGCTGGACGCATTTCTACGATCACCTGATCTACAGTAATGTCATTAGTGGAAGATTTTGGCCGACTTTCTCAGAGCTCATTCTCTACGGAAAAATGTCCGCTCTGGAATCTTCAAAAGTACTTAGAAATCGTATTTAAAGACGGTGCAATCGTTCCATATGCAATTTGGCATTCACCGAATATTTCTGTGGGCTGTAAATTACGCCGAAACTCAAAGCGAACCACATGGCGAATTTCTGTTTGCGTTGGTGGTGGAATTCCGTCTGACCTATCCTCAGCTATCTTGCCTTTTCTCGTCTCCATTTTAGCCTATCGTTCTAAACTTTGAAAAGAAAAATAATGAAGTAATTGAAGAGGATTTGGTATTTTTAGATTTAACAAAAACCATTTGAAAGTCACCAACTGACCAAACTATTGTCAATCTCCTCGCTCGCCCCTCGATTTTCCCATTTATTTTAGACCATTCTTCGATTCTCGTTAACTTGCTGATAAGTGTTTCATATGTAGCTTCTCATAAGCTTATATGCTCTTTTGTGTTGTTTTAATAAAAGAATATCATGATTTACTATGTAGGAAGCTTTGAAGAAATCTAAAAGTACTAAGATGGTAAGTAAGTTATTGTCGAAAGCAGGACGGATGGCATCCATGATTTTCATCACGGCTGTGGAACAACTTGACAAATTGACACGCCAGAGTGACACTATTTGAGCGAAAATAAATGCTTCAAAAACTTTTCATAACTTTGGCTTGCTGATGAGATGAGGGGCATTAAAATAAATACCTTTAACCTCTGGAATGACGTTGTTAGTTTTTCACTATAAACATATAGGAGGTTATTGCATAAATCATTTTTTTTTTTGATAGTTTACTAATAAAAAGTAAAGCGTTGCTGGTAAGATTTGTAGCCATAAAAATACTGGAAGGAAAAATGAGAATATTTTTGAATATTTATAATACCTCGTTTATAAGTCTGATGGCATAGTTCACAAGGAGCAAAAAATCGTGACCGGTTTTTGATATTTAGGAATGAGTCAAAAGTGATAACTTATTTGATATAAAAATAAATATTAAAATATGGCTTAAAAAATTAAACCTCTTGATTTTTAAATTGATGAGCAATTATTTATAAACTTGTGGAGGATAAAAATGAGGTAGTGTGGTATATTAGCCAACAATTCACATGACTAAAATTAAAAAAAAATATATATTTATCTCACTATATTTAAACCTTGATTTTAATTGAAAGTACAAAATTTCGTTATAAAAACAAAACTTTTAAACCAAAAAAGAGTTTTGGTAAAGTTTTTATATTTTTATTATGAGCTTATTTGATGAATTTGAAGAGTGCGAAGTAATTGACCGCCGATAATTTGGTACATTTCGCACACAAGCAAATTTTTTCTGAACTCTGAAGGCTGTCGATAAATAAAGGTTTATTAAGCAAAAGTGTGGAAAAAGGTTGTTTAACTTTTCAAATTTATACTTAACGAAAAAAATTTTTATAATTTGCAACCTTGACGTGCAGTGAAACGCATAAAGTTCATTGTTTTTTTGGTATTGTAATTGGACTTTCGGGTCTTCTACTAAGTGAGATTTACTACTAATATTTCACTAAAATCAGACAATAAAAAATTTAGAAACAAAATAAAATGCTGCACCTCAAGCCTCTGCTAAAACAGATAAAATCTTGAAAAGTAATAAAACAATGACATTTTTACATAATGCGTTGCTGGGGGATGAAAAACTCTAATTTGGCTCATGGTGATTTTCAAATATTCACAGTTAAGATCTTCTTCCTCTTCTGGATTATGATTGTGCCAACTATAACGCACCAGCTTTTTCTGTTCTCCTTTCCGCGCAAGTTGGGCACACAAACAACCACTACCGCTGATCTTTCAAATGGAGCTTTTACCGACGGCTACTGCATCGGAAACTTTCAATGTATGGTTGCCTTTGCAAACATTCAGGGAACTGTGTCTCGAAAAGTCCTAACGTCAACTCCTGGGCTATTGTCATTGACCACGCTTCTGCACCATGTAGCAGGACGGGAATGATGTTTTATTTGTAGAGTTTGAAATTTGTTCGCAGAGAGAGGACTCTACTTTTCCATTGGTTACTTACCATATATATATTTTTTTTGGAGAAGTAGAAATTCCAGATGTTTAAATGAACTAGTTATACAACTAGTATAAAGCTGTTGCATAGCCGGACAACAGCTCATAGGACATTGCCGTGTTAGAAGTATTGTACCAGCTGCTTGCACGGAAAATATACGGAAGATGAATTAGTTTGTGCAAAAATGCATGCCAGTTGGAACTACTATGTTTCCCTGCAGGGTATTTACTCGCATAGAAAAATAACTGAAAATATAGTGTTAAAAATACAACAATTTTTTCACTATTGTATTTCCTATAGTTTTTTTCATTTTCAATTAAAGGTTCCAATATTCTATTTTATTATTGTCGAAATTTATAATTTTTTCATTAATTTGTTTATAATTCTTTTTTTAAACGGCATTGTTTTTAATTGAAAGTTCTCATTCTACTGAGATATTTGCAAAAAAAAAAATAAAAAATAATAATGATAACATTAAAGAAGATATAAAGATTTTTCAAAATTCCTCAGAATTTTTTAAATACAAATTTTTTAGAATTGCACGATCCCTTTCTACAAATACAGATATTTGCCAAATTTCATATTTTCTCTGCAAAATTTCGCTAACACTTTGCAACACATAAATGTTTGCATTACTACAAATCCTTTTCTAAGTTGCAGCTTTACTCCACCCATGCCCTTTTTCTTCGTCAATCATATTTTCTTATCCATTTCCATTTCGTATCTTCCTTAGTATTCGTTTTGGCTTTATGTCGCGTGCAACTTAAATAAAGTACGTGACATTTACAACTGTTTGTCGTTGTGCATTCATGTGTTTCATACCTTTTTAAATGTTATATACTTATATTATATAATGTATGAAAATCTTTGCCTGTCACCAGATCTCACTCCACTCCGACCCATATACATGCATATGTATGGTATGTACATGCGTACATATTCATTTAGATATTGCACTACAATTTTACATGTAGGTATGTGCTCGTATGTATGTAAGTAAGTAAAAGAAAAGGTTATCAATATTCGTTTTGCTTGCTGATCATCTAAAAGTGTTGTACGCAACACGTACATCGCTTATACTCATCGCTACTATCTGCTCTACTGTAAGAATTCTTGTATAGGTATGTATGTGTTGTGTTACTGTTTCATACAAAACATGTTTGTGATTTTTGTTTGTTGTGTTTTTCTTTTGTAGGGATTTTTGTGGATTTTCGTCAATCTGCAACTTTGTATCTGCTGTCGAAAGTTTTCCCATACTTCTGCGCACTTTTCTATAGCTATTTTGGAAAAGTTTTCTGTTGATGGTGTATTGATAACGAGTGAAGTCTGCTGTATTACTGGTGATATAATAAATGCGAGTGACGTGTGTAACATACGCTCATATATGGTATAGACAACGGGGGTTCTAGGTTCCCTCGCATACGCAATCGTGCACAGGTGAGCCAAGTTTGATGGAAGTTGTGAAAAAGTTTAAAAGTGCAAAAAATTTTGTCAAAGAAGGTATTGTTATTTAGAGTTGAAATGTAAAAATATATTTGCAGAGTTTTTCTCATGTGTATATTGTATTTAATTAAGCGAGGCAAAGTAAAATTTTGAAATAAAATGACAGTTGTATAAATAGTTATATAGTGGACATATAATTAATTTGTTGTTAGACTATTTGATACCATTGGCTAGAATGTTCTGCACTTTGATTTTCTTAAATCAATAAATATTTTTTATTTTTACAATTAATTTTTTCGAACCTAGGCAACCCCAAGAAGTTGCAGGTTTTTTTTTTTAATCGGCAAGAAACTGTATGCTAGATACTCTCCCGGTAGCTCAGCACATATTGGAATCCTCAAAGGAATTGCTAATAAACTTATTTTTTGTAAAGTGTAATTAAAAATTAAATTAAAAAATGTGTTATCAAAATAAAGGACATTAAAACAATTATTTTTTTAGAGAAGTCGCTAAACGTTATGGGGCTAGTAGTATAGTGAATCGGCTCAGATGGGTATCGGTATCATTACTTTAGGAAATGTTGGTACCAAAAAAATATTTCGATGCTGCGAGTTTCATTTCTTTATTTGATTGTATCATTTTCGAATAAAACAAAAAGGATTAGTAATCATTAAGAATCTGGAAAAAAATTTTAGTCAGTCCCTTATGAACCGATTGGGCCCAAAGTTGGGAATGTTTTAGTTCATAGTTGTAGTTTTTATTAAAAAATAAGAGCTTTATAGGTTATATGGATTTGCGGTCGAAATAGCTGAGTGGTTTGCATTGAGTTCTACTGTTCCGAAAGTATGGGTTCGAGACCTGATGTTGTTCGAAACATCCAAAATTATAGTCAAGTTAAATGAATAAATTCTAATCGTGAACTGATATTAAAAAAGTAAATCAATGAAAAGTTTTATAAAAATTGGCTTCTGTGTTGTATAGATGTGGTGGTGATAAATATCATTACGATGATCATTAACGATGATATTTTGTAAAATCAGTGTTGAACTTAAATTTTTGTTAAACTTTTCATTATCCTCATTGTACAGTGCTTTTTAGTTTCAACTTTCGTCCATCTCAATATTGAAGAGACGTAATTCTCAAACGTGAAAGTTTAGTGCTAAAATCGAGATTGAAATACGAAGTATTGAGTTGAACTGGTAATTAACTAGCGTGAGATATTTAGTAAGTAGGAAAAATATATAATTTAACGGGTTTTTCGGCTATGCCAATCGTCTCGTTACTTTCATAACTGAAAACATTCGGTTGAGTTTGCCTGATCGTGTAACCCAAGTCAAGCACACTTAGGCTTAGCAAACACGTGGTAATATCTATGGTGAAGCTTTCACCTTCCGAGATGCTCTTAATAGTTTGAGTGCGTTTTACAAAACCCAACTAGACTGTAGATACTTACTGAAACAAGTCGCGTTCCGCTAGAGGCTGGGCTGGGGCAGAAGTAATGCTTTACCGACTTCTTGTCATCTATGTCACTGCAGGTGAGACAAAAGTCGCTATATAAGTAATTCATCCTTCTTTTTCTCTATATACATAAAATACAATACAAATGGTTGCACTACACCACCTGTCATTAGCCTCATTAATTACAACTGATCTCATCTGGTACATATTTTGACTAAGAAAGAGTTATACCTACATCATGTGCAAAAATCAACGCAGTTAAAATGCAATCAAATGCAATTTGGAGTTTGTTTTAAAATTCCCTGCATCCTATTTTCCCCCTTGAGGGGCGTGACTGGATTAAAGAAACTTAACGGCAGCTATGGCATTAACGCTGATAAATTAGAATAATAATTTTTGAAGCTAATTTAAAATCGAAGTTGGCAAGGCCACATACAGTACTCCAGAGAGTCTTAGGCCCATATACATTTCCTCCTTCGTTTTTAAATCAGTAAAATCATCATTAAAATTTCCTCTCTCAAACTATTGAAAAAATTCTGATTTCAAATAAACATCAAGCTTATCAGAAAAGGAAATGAAGAGAAACCACTTTGCATGGTTTAATTTCATTCATCGAAAAACCTCTGAACGAAAATATATTCTGCCTAGTTGCCTTCCTCGACAACATCTTGCCGGATGCTATAAATTTGCATTAGTGGGTCTAGGGGTTAATACCTCACAGATTGCATTCGTAAACCAGCTATTCCTGTATAGAAACTGTAACCGTGAGTCTAGTAGGATATCACCTATCCACTTACGTAAGCAGAGGAAGGCCAACATGCGGCATCATATCTCCCATGATATGGAATTTTATAGATAATTCGCTATTACAGCAACTGACTGGGAAGGAATTGAGATAACTGCAATAGACGATATTGCCACAGCTTATAGGGGTAAATTTCCATAAACTCACTGCGATGTGATGCAGGGGATTCTTTGGAAAGTATCTAACTGGTCTTACCGTTGTGGATATTGTGTTAACTCAAATAAGATAGAGCTCGTTCTATTCACTAAGAGATATAAAGTACCGACAATAAGCGCACCAACTTTAAATATGGTACGGAGAATGACCCGGACAGCCAAAAAAATTTCAAGACGAAGAATTGGAGACATTGCTCGACGCAGATGCATGCCAGACGCAAAAAGAACTTGAAAAAGTATTATGAGTTGATCAAACAATCGTTTCCAGACTATTAAAATCATTAGGATTCATCCAGAAGCTTCGAAATTGGGAGCCTTATGAATTAAAACCAAGAGACGTCGAACGTCGATTCTGCATGTCGGAAATGTTGCTTCAACGCCACCAATAGAAGTCATTTTTGCATCGGATTGTCACTGGTGATGAAAAATAGATTCATTATGATAACCCAAACCGCAAGAGATCGTATGTGAAGCCCGGCCAACCATCGACATCCACGGCAAAGCGGAATATCCATGGTGCCAAGGTTATGCTATGTATTTGGTGGGACCACAAGGGTGTGCTCTATTATGACCTATTGAAATCGGGTCAGACGATCAATGGGGACCTCTACCGAAAACAATTGATTCGGTTGAAAAAGGCCATCGCAGAAAAACGACCAGAATATGCAACCTGACACGAATCATTAATTTTTTATCATGACAACGCTCGGCCACATGTTGCAAGGCCAGTTAAAAACTAATTGGAAAACTGTGGGTGGGAAGTTCTACCTCACCCGCCTTATAGCCCAGACATAGCACCTTCCGATTACCACTTGTTCAGATCAATGCAAAATGCCCTCACCGGAGTACGCTTCACTTCAGAACAGGGTATCAGAAATTGGCTCGATTCTTTCTTAACCTCCAAGCCAGAGAAGTTCTTTTGGGATGGGGTCCACAAACTGCCAGAAAGATGGGCAAATATCGTAGCTTCCGATGGGCAATACTTTGAACATTAAATGTATAACAATTTTTTTACAATAAAGTCTTAATTTTCGAAAAAAAACCGCAGGAGTTAATGCAGACACCCAATACATATTGATAAATAATGAGGTTTTAACCCTAAGATCTATCTAACATCTGGTGGTTGTATGCTGGGCTGCGTGAAACTGAGAATTCAAAAATAAGCTATGATTAGCAAGAGTGGTGTCCTCAAGATCAGGTATGATGGTATTAAAGGTGATTCTCGAAATGTTATCATTAGACTTAGTGGGTTTTCAGGCTGCAACACTAGCCGCTCTTCGGCTAAAAGGGTGGAGTGAAACAATAATTTCGATAGTATTGAGATATATACTGTTGGCAGTGATTAAGTCGCTTGGCTTGCTTACAAAGTTTTAAAAAGTTATGCTCTACATTCGCAGATTTCTGCAGCAGATGGTCAAACATATGAAGTTATCTTTCATTTGGTTTCTTGTTCATAAGAGCATAGACGGAGACTGTAAGGTAGACGAACTCAACAGGCAAGTCCTGGTCAAGCAGAGATTTACCGAAAAGTATTTGTGTTATATGCAAACTGCTGCTAAAAGAATTCACTTATGAGCATTTATGAGAACTTCAACACCCATACAAATAGTTGTCCGAATAGGCTTCCCAAAAGGTCATAAAAAATATAATCTCTGGAAAAAAAGGAGAATCTTTAAAGTTAAGGTGAAGTCTTAACCGGTCACTGCTTGATTGGACGGCAGCTGAAAGTAATATTTTTTTAAGTCGACATATAAATAATTATATTTATATTAATCATAGATTATTTTCTGTATGTTTTTATTTTTTCAATATTTTTCTGTTTTGGAAAATAAAATATTTATCCTATAAAATAGTTGCGTTAATTCTTGAGCCGCGCTGTTCCAGACTTGTTACATGTTGAAATACAAATACCTTTGCATATATTTATTTTACATGCAAGTATTTTATTATATATTATTTTTTAACAAATCAGAAAGAATAACAATGGAACATTGCACCGTAAACCTTTTCCACCAACTGCATTCGAACGAGAAACGGTCGAATATCTTCACTGCAGGCGCATAAAATTGAAAATTTATACATGTAAACGGATGGAGAAAAATAACACCAGAAATAACGAGTAAAAAAAATTAAATAACTTCCAAAAACACACACACACACACACACACACAACATCATAAAGCTGAGGCAGAAACACACGAAAAATCGGAGAGTCAAATAAAGGGAGAGTAAAAATAAAAATACCAACACAACAATAAAAACGCAGTACAAGTTATCGATAAATACTTGTCAGCTTCTGCGGAAACTCGTAGGGCAAGTGACTTAAAACAAGGAAAAAAATAAATAAATACCGTTAAAACAACAACAAATTCGGAAAAATATATAGAAAAGAAAAATTTTGGAAAATTCAGCAAATAAATGTGCAACCAAATAAAAATATGTGTTTACATATATATTACATAAATCTATACACGTACATACATATATACAATTGAGAAAATGCAGTGCGCATAAAGTAGTAGTTCATGGAAAGGGAGCGAACTCAAGCAAAAGGATTTCCGCAAATTCACACTTCACCAAACGCTTCTGCAGCGCACACACACTGCCCAAACATACAACTGTGTGTATGTAAGTATGTTTGTAAACAGTACCGTTACGAGCACAATCGGAATTGCAATCGCAATTGCTATCATTGATTCGACGTATATATACATTATACATATATACAAACAAATATACATACATATGTACATACATATCCACAATCCTATCGCTGGCGTATGCCACTCTACTATTGCGCCAATTGTGGCCGGAAACATTGAACGAATGCTGGCCGAAATTTACACTCTACAAAATGTTTCCGGATTTCCATTGCCGCTGTTGCTGTTGCAGCGCACGACACTAAAGTGCTTACATTGTTGACTAGTGTCCTTGCAGTGACTCTTATTGGTGGGTATATGGCAGGGTGAAGCGTCTACACGGAGTACATACAATACATATACCTATGTGCTGGTGGTGAGTACAGTTTTTTTTTTAAATTTTCGTATTTCCAATTGTCGTTTTTGCTTTCTTTTTTTGCTGCTACAGTCATCCGTACTTTACACACTCCGCTTTGTGCCCTCAGTTGCTGTGGCAACTGCCCTCCAGCATTACTTTCCATTCTTCTTGGTTCTCTTTTTCTTGCAACATTTCTATATTTTTTTTTTTTGGGTCTTTCTACTTTCAGTGTCTTTCTTAAAGTACCATTGTTTGCTTTTCGCTCATTGACTTTGATTTGCCATTTTTATCTATTTTTTTTTTTTGCGTAGTTTTACCTCATTCTGAAGCTGCAAGTAAAGATTTGCTTCGTTTCCACTATTTATTTTGTACTTAAATCCCCTGTGTGTAGCTTCTTCTATGTGCTTATAAGTTGTAATTTTCTTAGTACAGACTTCTCTTACTACTCTTTGTCTAAAAGTTCTTCAGAAGTGGGTTTTATTGCAATGGCGTATACGTAACTTTACGAGTCGTGTACTCATACGTATGCAGGGACAGAAGTCAAGAAGTTGAAGAATATTTTAAGATTTACATACAAACATGACTTATTGTTGATAAGGTTTTATGATTATTAGTTTTACGACCAGACTAGCAAAATCAAAGCAGATGAAAATGCAGATTTTTCCATCATTCCGGCCAGTTCATAGTTGCATACTGCAGTTGCTGATATCGGGTATAGCCTAAACTCTTGTGATAATTGAATAAATTAATGCCTCATTACTGAGTGAAAATTTCGAGTTTAAACACGTGGCGTGTACTCACTTTTCAAACTGGTAATTGAACTAAAATTATATGCAGCTCGGCAATAACCTCTCTGAGGTTCCTTGCACGGCGACTTAAATACACCTCTCACGGTCAAATGATTATGACTAAAGCTGAATCACTTAAACAGAAGCAAAGGTTTGAGTAAGCCCCGAAGAAAGCACAAAAAACTAAGGAACTCTTTTCTACTGCTAGATTAAGGTGACGAAGACGGCATCAAAGAAGGATTCTAAGAAAAAATAACTTTTTTTAAACACTTTGTGTTTAAAGATAACAAATTATGCAGATATTGTTTTAAACTAATCCGGCAAATTTCTCTCCGCTTAACAGCCACTGAGCTTAGCATTTAGTAAGATTTAGGATTTAAAAATATTTAAAGTCAATAATTGAAAATTTCTTCATCAATTTAAAAATTGTATTTGAATGACATTTTCTACACTGACCATGCATTTTAGTTTTTTGGAAAGCTTATCCTAAATTCCAGTCATTTAAGCTCAAACTCAAACGGATGGAGTCATTCTTCGAATGAGAACATCTTCACTTTCTTTGTAAGTATATACGCTTAAATCATATTAATCATCAGTTTATTCACCACCAAACAGTCGAATTCTGTTTTGCATGATTTTGGTTTGCCTATGTTTCGAAGCACAATTACAATCGAGTCAATTTTTAGTCGTAAATTGTGCGGTGGTAGAGCAGACACAGCTAAGGATTAAAAAAAAAAAACAATTTGATAGTTGATGGCTTCATCTTCAACTTTTACATTGTCAAGCAAATCTAACCGAGTCTCGGTTTCACTTCTGAGAAAGAAAAATGAATCATAAGTTTATCTACGCAACAAGAAACCTTTTTTCAAAGTTTCAAGAAAAATTAACCATAATTAAGATTCCCGAAAAAATTATTTCTTACTGTCAACGAGGACATATGAATCGATTTAGCGACTTCGAACTACAAATACTTATGGTATTTTACGAGCAGCTTTTATTTTTTTTTAATTCTTCTTCTTCTTTATTGACATGGTCACCGCATTCGGTTCCACTCTTCGCTATTTGGCGCCAGTTTGAAATATCAAGTGAAACCAGGTCGATCTCAAGTGATCCATGCCTCTGCAGATCTGGTCGAGAATTATGAGGGACTAGTAGATTTAGATTTTTTTTCATCGAGAGAGGACTTTTCTTTCAGCCGAAAGTTGCACATGTTGGCAAAAGTGATTCTGTTTGCATTGCAAGCCTGACATTATTATTGGTTTTAACGCTGGTTCCTAGGTAGACGATATTATCTAGGGCCTTGTTAGGGTTATGACTATCAATATTGTCGTCTGTTTGTTTTTGGTGACAGGAGATATTTCGTAATGTTCTTGATCAATAATGGACCCATTCGCTTTGCTTCTTTGTTGAGATTGGAGAATTCAGAGCTAACGGCGCGTTTAAAGGGGTCCCTATATCCTTGTAGTTCATTGAGCTTACCACCGCACATATATATGCCCTAGTCATTATTTATTTTAAAGTAAAAATTTTATAGTCCAGCATCCTTTCATATTTTTCAGCCATTGTAATACATATATAACGAATATGATTTTCAATATTGAACGTTGTGTCTTTAGTTCGATCTCGTATACACTTTCGTTTTTTTTACGTTACCTAAGATGTGAGCAAAATAAAAAAAAAAAATAATCTTAAAATTTTGTGTGCATTCCCTGTGGTTCTTAAAATAGTAACTGATGTAAGCGATAATCATGAGATTTACTGAGGATAGCCTGATTAAAATATGGAATATTTTTACCATATAAAAGCTCAAGTTATGGTTAGCAATAGTAAAAAAATAACCCAGTCAGAATTGTACTCAACAACTTCAAGAAATTTATCGACATATCAAGAATCTGACGACCTTAGCGTGTCAATGGAAAGCGAGAAGATTATAAGTTTATTGAAAAGCTGAACTTTTTAATATCTCACAACTTAGACTTTTCGATGCTATTGGCATTTAGACCGATTCGGGGCGGTCATGTTTCAGTCAAAGAAAAGAATATTAGTCAAGGGGGCGATGTGAAGGAATATTTCCTTATCACAGTCCCAGTACATCAGAGACGATACTACTAGCGGATAGTCACTCCCCACTAACAATAACTATCTTTTCAACAGCCCACATTATTCACATCAAGCGAATTTGTGTATTTCTGACATCCACTAAGCGATTCACTGAAGGAAAAATCTAGACCATTAGACGTTCACTCTATTATTTATTCTTTGAGGCATTACAATGGAAGTTTCTGTTGTGTCTACTGTGATATGCTCTTTAGATCAGCCACTTCTACCTAACCGTATCTAACTTAACATCCGAATTTTTCTGTTCTCTGTATTTTTATCTTTTTTTCTTGGTTTCAAATTGTCAGCATTCTCTCAAAAGCTATATTTAAGTGTTTATTAACTCTTAGGAACACTCAAGCAGAGTAAAGCTGGAGATCTCGATGCTTTGTATATTTTTGGGAGAAGGCAAATTCATTTCATAATTGATTCCCCTTTTCTAAACTTTACTAAAAGGGAAATCAAAATATACTTGATTTATGGCTTGCCATGAATTGCCACTCTTTGAGCTTTCACAACGTACAAGTGTGCCTACTGAAGAGCATAAAATTCTTATAAATAGTATACATAATTGGCGCTTCTTAACTCTGAAGCGTTTTTTGGCCGAGCTGCTCCTTCAATTTGTGAGGTTTGTTGCGTCTTGATGTTTTTCCCACTAGTGGAGGGACCTTAGCTTACTCTAAGCCGCCTCCGAATGATAGATGTATGCTTAGCAGGAATTTTGATTTTGATTTTCCCTGCCGAGGGGCGATTGCCATTAGGTAATTCAATTTTGGATATTGGTCGAATCAGCACTCGAACCCTGGCCTTCCGAATATCAATACGCAATGCCAACCACTCGGCTATAGCGAACGCCAACATTCTTAAAAATTGTCAAAAAGTTCCAAAAAAATTCCAAAGAAAAAAAACAGACCAAAAAAATCATTTCCTTTGCAATCAAACTAAAATTTCTTTATTTGCTTAATTCTCACTTTGATCAGATTTTCTTATGAACAATTCCCTTTTGTGAGCCTGCTTACTTCCTATCATTTTTACGTTTCGCTTTACTGATATTTTTTACATATCTATTTATTCATAGAGCGCCCTCACATACTCTACTCTCATTTCCTCCGTCACTTTGATATTTCTTTCATTTTTGCGCCTGCTTATCTAACTTTTTTTCGTCGACTTTTTTGTTGCTGCCTCACTTCCTTCATTTATTTGCCTCGCTTCGTGTGCATTTCTCACACATTCATACTCATATATACAGACACTTAAATGCTACTTTTGTCACATCCATTCTAATGTGAATTTCATTTGCCTTTTTGAACTTGATACGAGCAGAATAAGAAGAATAAGAAGAAGCATCATACTATCTAAGTAACTACTTGACTATTCTGGCATCTTTAGCATGAAATTGTTCTTTGCCACTTAAATCCATATTTACTGGCGTTGGTCTAATTCCGGCTTTGTATTTGAACATCAATGCCCTCCACGCTCTCTTTCAAACTCTCTGACTGTCGTTGTTTTTAGACTTGGTCACCATCGATAGGGGCCACTTAAGTTTACTGTCATATTCCAATCACGTTCATAGATATACCCATATATACATACATATATGGCTCGTGTGCCCGCATTTGTTTGTGGCGTCTTAGAGTATCTACTTGTGGTTGATTTTGCTTCGGCTTCGGCCTTTGCTGCTACTGCTGCTGCTGTTGTTGCTGCTTCTGTAACTGTCAGTTGCATTGTAATTCTGCTAAAAGAAAAAGGTTACCACTTAGTTTCACTTTCAAATCTTTGCACAATTCTTCGAATAAATTTCCTTTACTCATCGTTTCCACGTACACTTGGGTATTCAACTACAAGTATATAACAATAAGAGTTGTATGTATGTTTGTGTGAGTGTTTGCTGCATGCATGTGTTGGCAGTTTCATTCAAACTTTCTCGATTTCTTTATCCTTTGGCGCTTATTTGTATGCTTTTGCCGCAGTCGTTCATTGCCTCATTGTATTTTATTGTATGTATGAATGTGTGCGTGTGTCGGTATGTGTGTGAGCATCACCTTATGGGTATTTTTTTCATCACTTTTTTGGTTGGTTGTTGTTAGTGTACTTTTGATTTTATCGTTTTGATTATGAGCTCTCTATAGGCGTAGAAGTATCATAGTTGTTATTGTTTCGGCATTATTTTGCCAAAGTTCACATACTTTAGACATTTCTCTTCATATTATGGCGCATATACCATACATATATGTACATATACGTGCAAATTTATATTTGTGATAATAATATTCAGCGCTTTGTAGCATATTGATGCTTTGACAGTGAAGAAATAGGTTTGATAACAAAAGTGTGTAGAGACTATTGTAGACATTACGAGGGCATTAAAAAAAGTTCAGTCTGTTGTTGACTTTCAATTTATTTTTGTTAAATCTAAAAACGCCAAATCCTTTGCCCTATTAGTCATCCTTTCAAATTTAAGAACGATTGGCTAAAATGGAGACGAGAAAACGCAAGATAGCTGAGGATAGGTCAGACGAAATTCAACCAGCAACGCAAACAGAAATCCACCATGTGATTCTCTTCGGGTTTCGGCGTAATTTACAACCAATACAAATATTCAGTGAATGCCTAATTGCATATGGAATGATTGCACCGTCTTAAGAGACCATTTCTATGTGGTTCCGAAGATTCCAGACCGGACATTTTTCTATAGAGGACGACTCTCTAGTAGGTCGACTAAAATCTTCCACTGATGACATCACTGGGACTTCAGCAGATTCAAAATTGACGAAACCCCACGATTGACACACGAAATGATTGCTAATGAATTGAGCTTGAAAGCCATGGCTGTATTGTGAAAATTAAGTATTCATCACCGATGCACGTAGAAATCTGCTCGATGGCTATCACGAATCTTAAATGAGGCCCAAAAAGTGGCTCGAGTACATTTTGCTCAATTTTCCTAAACAAATTCGAAAATGGTCAGTCTAGCAACTTTAATAAATTCTTTACTGGTGACGAATTTTGGTTCTATAAGATCCAGAAGCTAAACAGCAGTCCATGGTATGGAGCCCAACAGTAACGAAACCACCCGTAAAATCTTAGCAACAAAAATCAGCAGCAAAAGTAATGATGTCAGTTTACTTCACCCGCTTTAAAATCGTAGCTGTTTTTCTACTGGAAAAGGGTCATACGGTAACTGCAAATTAGTACACCACAGAGTGCTTACCAAAAGTTTTCAAAAATTTGTTGGAAAACAGGAAGAAAGAGGATTTGCGACGCTACTTTTTACATCATGACGATGCACAGTGTGGGATGCTGAAATAACGAGTAATTTTATTGCGAACTCTGGGATCGAAAAATACGTCCAGCATCATATTCTTCAGATATAGCACCTTGTGATTTCTGGTTATTTCCAAAAATTATAAAAAATTAAGAGGAAAGGTCTTTAATAGCAATGAGGAGGTTAATGAGGAACTTCATAAGCTGAAAAAACAAGATTTTGAAGACTGTTTTCAGAAGTGGATCTATAGTCTTAAGAAATGCATTGAAATAAATGGTGATTTGGTAGAGAAGATAAAAAAGGACAAGGATTACGAATAAATACAAAAATAATTTCTTTCTGGCGAACTTACCGAACTTTTGATAATCCCCTTCTATATATATATATTCATATGTAATATATTATATTTGCACTTATATTTGTTATAATTAAAAATGAGTTCTCAGCAGCAGGGATCTCTCTTTATAAAAATTTCGATTTAAAATCGCCTTTGTTTCTTCATTAGCATTTTTCTCAGTACTAGACTCTGTATAATATATGTATACTCTGCAGAGCGGACCGGGCTTTGTAAAGTCAGTACCAAGCGTAAGTGTAGTTTGGAGGATACCAGAAGGGCATGTGAGTTAATGAAGAAATGACAAAAATCAGGTAATCGTCCCACATAAAATCACAATTACTTACTTCCTTTCACTGTATACCTTTTTATAATATGTACATAAAGTGTAAAGGGTTGTAGGTAATGGTATAAAATAATTACCCGTCTGTTAGCTTACACGATAGCTGAAGAAATGCTTGCAATCTATGTATATATATAAGATTTTGTCCTGAATGACTGACGGCACCACTGATCATAGGGACCTAATACTTTTTGTGTTTATTATGGGTTTAACGTAGCCATCCGATAAAAAAGAAGTGAACTTGCGACCGATTTATTCGAAAATATCGACATGATTTCTAAATCGTTCGATTTTCATGAAAATTGGTGCACAGGTAGCTTATTGCCAAAATTTATGTGGAAAATACTTTATTCAGGGAAGTGGATTTGGGACCATTCTATACGAACAAATTTTATTTATCGTTTGATTCATATACAATTTTATACAGAAGTAGGTTTGAGCCTAAATTAACGTCAGGAATACTCTTCCAGGAGTACGCCAGGTATCCCTTAGATGATCCGGCTTCGCTTAATAGTTATTTGCAGCATAGATGACTCTTTACCTATGTCAATTCTTAGAGAAATTTTCCTTGGGAGCGATCTATCCGAAATATATATGTATATTTATAGTTCGATTTGCTTAAAATTTAAATCATAGAAAAGCTGCTTGTATAGGCTAACATGTGTAACACTTTAATTTCTCTTCAATCGTTTAAACATAATATGTTATAAGTTAAAATAAAATAAATAGCATTGAAATCGAACAAAAATCTTTTTGTAACCATCTGAAAATTCTATGCGGACGAAGTCCCGGACAAACTCTAGTATTTTGATAAAATTTGGTTCAAACATTTCTTGATTCATAGATAAGAACGCTAATCCGAACAGATGATATCGGGGCACGTTTACGCCCACTTCCCATAAATCGATAATTTTGAATAATGCGAAAATTATTTAACTCAGTAAATAAATTTGCAATTAAAGTCATATTTGTTAGAGGGATTTCACTATAAGATCAAAAGATAGATCTCAGGAGCGACTGGTTGATGAATTTCCATGATCTCGTAAGCTGGATACGGGAACAAACGGGCAAAGAACTACGAATTTGACCCCTCTGGCAGATTATTTACTTTAGATCCTCGGCTGGACTCAACTGAATATAAGTTTAAGTTGAGAATAAAGTTTTACCATAAATTTCTGAGTTGGGTCGGAAAATAGACATACTTTTCATATAACACATCTTCTATTTTTGACCGATCTGTGAACTCAGGATCGAATATTTAAGGAATTTTTTCAGAAGACATGATCTTATTTTACCTATTTGTCCAAAAATAGAAATACTAGTTCTTTTGTGAAAGTGAAATAAGCCATCTAGCGTTTAATATAAATCTCATCAGTGAGTCTAAAGTTTGGTACCAATTAAAGATAGTGCTTCTGGTTTTCTCTACATTAAAACACTGACTAACGCAGTAACTATCAAATGAGATGAAAAAAGTGGGGTAGAGAAGTATTGTATATAAGACAGTTGATTTGAGTGAATTTTAGTGAATTTGAGTTGAGTGAGATTTTACAGAAATTTATAACTCTATGAATACACGTTTTCGTTTGAGTGGAGTAGTTTTGATTTGATTAGAGTTGGGTTGAGTTTAGAGACCTTGAAAATGTAATCGCATTGCAATTATAAATTGTGTTATGTTTATTTGATTTTATTAAAGTAGACTTGTTTTAATTTGAGTTCAGTGATGTTAGTTCTTTTTGCTTAATTTGACTTGATTTGAAGTAGGTTCAGTTGAGTTGGTTTGTTTTGAGTAAAACTGAATTGTATTGAGTAGATTTGAGTTAGATTAAGTTGAGTTGGGTTGAGCTGAGTTAAGTTGAGTTTAGTTGAGATGAACTCAGTTGAATTGAGTCGAGTTGTGTTGAGTTTAGATTAGCTAAGTTGAGTTGAAGGTGCCACATGAGTCAACGAGAAAAAACATCATGAACCATGGGCGAAACGCTGCTGAAGCGGATGGTGACTGGTGATTAAACGTGGATCACGAACAGCGACGTCAAATCAGAACGGTCCCTGTCGAAACGCTCTGATCCGGCACAAACGGTTTCCAAGCTAGGATTGGCGGCCAGGAAAATTTAGTTATTTATTTGAGTTATCCAATATGAGCTGCTCGCACTGAAGGAAGCAATGGCAAATAAGCACTTAGCTTTGGCCAACAGGAGGGAAATTATAATTCATCAGTACAATGCCAGACAACATACACCGATAGTGACTCACCAGAAGCTCCAAAAGCTTGGTTTGGAGGTTCTTATGCATCCATTTTAAAATCCGAATCTCGCACCAAGGGATTGCTATCTGTTCCTGTCTGTGGTGATTGATTTAGCTGGTAAAGAATTGGTCTCAAGATAAGCTTGTGAAAATTGATTGTCCCAATTCTTTGCAAATAGAGACAAGGGTTTCTAGGAGAGAGGCATAGTGATCTCACTTTCAAAATGGCAAAAAGTTGTTGAGAAAAATAATGCATAATTCACATAAATCGGGTATTTCTTACTGTGGAAAGTATAGCCTATAATTTATTAATCTAATATGTTAAGTCTTTGTATTGATGGTTTGAAGTTGATTGGCAAAACTTCCATTTTGTTCACATCACGATCGCTATTCTTTTTTGCCATAAATTGTGAGTCGGTTAATTTCGAAAGTTGAACTTATAACGAATAAAAGTCTGGACAAGTTGAAGTTGAAGGAACGGACGTTCACAAGATATCAAGAAAGAGAGAAAGAGATTGTATTAATGTATTCTTCAACTCTCAGTGAATGTCCCTTATTTCCTCTATTATGATTGAACAGCGGTTCTGGCTCAATCAAACGTCAGTTTAGAATATTCATTAATTCAGAAGAAAATTGTCTCATTGTACAATAATTGTGAAGAAAATATGTCGGGTCAGCTTCTATCGTTATTGTGACTGGACAGTTTCTCTTTAGTAGTTTCCAGTAAGTACGGTGATAACCGTTAAAATACAGATCTATACTAAGATGCCTAACTGATGCCCTCAGGACCAAGCAAAATGAAATTTTGAACAGAGTCTTCGACAGTGTACCCAAGGAAATACTGTCGCAACTAAAAATATTAAGAAATCTATGTCTAGATTTACTTGGAAAAAAAAGTCAAGATGCTGACAATGTATTTGTTTCGCTGCTTCTACATTGAACTTTATTTATAAATATTTACTTTCACACATATATCTTACTTTTTTTACAAACTCGTATTGTTAGCAATTATTTTTTCACTCCTAAACTTTCTCTTATTGTAAAATATTTCCTTTATTAATGTAATTACTGATTTGTTTTATTTTTTTTGACTTTGAATTCCTGCTTGTTGTTTCCTTCCTTTCCCTTGTTGAGTGTGTACACGGTGTTATATAGGTATGTCTATGAGCCTTGATGCTCTCAATAGCACATACTGAAATATAAACATACGTACTTCTATATAAATGTTAGCGAAGAAAATTGCCATATTCTACGCATAAATACAATAAAATTTAATGAAAATTGAAGTGTAAGCAAGATTCGACAACAATGGCCAGAATAAATAGACAAAAGACGGCCAACACATTTTATAGGAAAGCACACTTTGCTTGACACACATACTTATTTACTGTTAATATTCCTACCACGTGTCATGCGTTCAATTTTTCGTGCGTGTGTGTGCATATTTTTCGAGTTTTTACGGCGACTTTAAGTAAATAAATACAAAATAGATTGATATAAAAATGTGTTGATACTAATGTTTTTGGTACATCTTTTTCCATATCTTCTTCAAGTTGGTTTTCACATTTTATTCTACACAGCTTTTGGTGCAACAATTTAATTGGCAAAGATGTGTGAAAGATTAACTGAGAAAACAATGTACGAAGGACACTTGATTGGCTGAATCGAAAAAGGTCGAATACTGGTTTTTAGATAAAAACTTAAATAACAGACGAATAACGACGTGTTAAAAATGAAAAAAATTGCAAGCATCTTTAGCTACTTGCTATAGGGAAGTAAGTAAACCAATTTATATATGTGTGTATATATATATACTTCTTGCTCAAAATATGTTGTGATAAAAATATGTTTTGTTTTTAATTTAAATTGACTTTAATAATTTTGCCGTAGAGCCAATAAGAAATTTGCATCCTTGAAGTCACACGCAGGAGCTGTATATTGCTTGTCATTAAAAGGTATTTTGCAAAGTTTTCTGCGTGTCACAATTATATTTTGCCGCAAGCTGCAATTGGCGGGTTTTAGTATCTAACACATACATACTCGTATGTACATATGCAGGTAAATATGTTCCTTGTATAGGCGTAAGGTTCTATTCATATTTTCCTTTTCCCTGCAGAGAAAATATTTAGCTCATATTTTTTGTTTCTGCTAAACATTTCGTTGCCATATTTTATTTGTGTTAAGCCATAATTTATGTTAAGTCATAATTTAAGTTAAGACATAGTCTATAATAAGCTATCATTTATGTTAATCCATAGTTAAGTCTTAATTTATGCTTAGCCGTAATTTATTTTAAGCCATAATTCATGTTAAATCCCAATTTATGTCAATCCATATTTTATGTCGAGCTGAATTTTATATTCGAAATTCTTTGCCCTTTCTGTAAAAAAGTAATAATTTTGATCTTTTATATTAAGGTTAAAGCATTTTAATTTTTCGAAATGATAATAACAATATAAACTTGTTATTATTTTTCGGGAAACATATGTAACTACTCTTTCCTCGTAAATTTTTCACTTAATTTATTTGTTTAGAAAAAATTGCTATTCAGGCAAGCTTATCTAATTTTTCATAATTTTTTTTAGTAACACTGTATGCCTAGCCATATATTATAACATAATTTATGTTAAGACATATTCTGAGTTTTTGTTTTTAATTAAGAAATTGATAAAGAGTTTTGAGTTATTTTTTAGAAAGTATTGAAAGTAAAATTAAAGACCTCGTTTCTCGAAATAATATTACCATATTAGGCAGGAAATGTCAACCCCTCCGAGTGTATTTATGACATGAAATAAAATCTCCTCATAAAATTCTATCAGTCGTTCGGAGGCGGCTTAGTATAAACTGTAGATCCCTCCATTATTATATTTCTGTTGCTAAGTACTAAAACAAGGCTACATATTAGCTTTTCATACTTAAAACTCACGGCTTTCAAATTTTTTTTAATATATTTAGCCATAAGCCATGGTCCAGAATTCTTTTCAAAATTTTCCAGATTCTATATTTAGCCAAAATTCATGTAAATCTGTAATATAAGTCAAACCGTAATTCATGATAAGGAATATTGAATATGGAAACCATGTTGCAAGTATTATTAAAGCAACAATTTTATGTTTAGCAATATTCAGAAGTTAGCCGTGATTCATATTATGGAACGCTTTTTTGTCTAAAAGTTTATAGCTGTGAATTATTACATTATGTTTAAATTTCCTTTATGCTAAGTAATTAATTTAAATATATGTTAAACAAAAATTTTTGTCTAACCATAATATTTGTTAAGCCAAAATTTATGTCTGACCATAATTTATGTCAAGCTATAATTACAGTTTGAAATATTTATTTCCACTTTACAAGACTTCTTAATTCTTACTGCAACATTTTGAACCCTGAATTTTCTCTGCTGCCTTAACATTTCACACGTGCACACCATGTCGAAACATACATAGTTACTTACCAACCTGTACACAAGTAGCTTTTACAGTACCTGGCACATTTAATTAACAAAAATTTTCTCGAAACTTTTGCTATCAAATTCGTCGATTTCATTCAGATGCAAACATTTTCGTAGATGTAAATATGTAAATATGTATATGGGAATTTGTGTTGTGCAGACTGTTTTTAATTCTCATGCGCACTTCCTTTCAACTGCAATGTTTTCATACATTTTCTTAGCTTCCTTGTTATTGTAGTTATTGTTGTTGTTGTAACTATATTGTGCCGAAGCAAGCTGAACTTTCAGCATGTGTTACTTTAACTTTGGCAATTTTCACGGCATTACATTCAACAATTGTCGCCTGTGATTGCTGGGTGTTGGTTGTTGGTTGTTGGTTGTTGGTGGTGTGGACCGCTATTTAATTAGTGTGTATGTGTTTGTAATAGTATATGGAAGTATGTGGAAGTTTTTGGATGAGTTATTCCAATTTCACTGCGGCAACTTCGACGCTACTGTGGCACACATAGAGTTACCGGTTAATTAGAGTTTAAATTAAAAAAAAATTATAGCTTTAGACACGCAGAGCAACACTCGGCAGGTCGCATATATATATCATTCTACCAGCGCATATTACGGCACACTACGCCAGCGTCTGCTAACAAAATCGATTATGATTACATATTTGAATTTGCATATACTCACGGAGGACACCACTGCGTATGAGCAACTCATTTGTGAATATGACAGGAGATATACTTGCGGTTGAGTGGTTTTGTCATCGTATGTCGTTTATGTTGTCATAACCATTGACGTCATTAATTTGTCAAAGTCTCGACAAACAAGCCTACCTACAGCCTAAGCGGTGGGAAAGCTCAGTCATAGTGAACGCTTAGCGAAGTCATTGCAATGCATAATTAGGGGCGGATTCAGTGAGTAGTGGCCGTTTTGACCTCTTATACATACATATTGTAAGTGTATCTATATATGTAGGCTTACATACATATATACCTACATGTAACGGTTAGTTCAAAATGGCGCAAAGATGCAATTTCATTACATGAGATATTCCATTATTTAAGGCTCAAAAGTTGGGACGTCAAATGTTAGAGGAATTTCGGAGAAAATATAAATATTTTCAAGAAAATTTAATCATATATTATAAAGCAATGATATTATAAGTATATAAAAGTTAGGCATGGTTTCTAAGATCGATAAATATAGACGAATTCATTAAAATTTTGCACACATTATTAGTGAAGGCTAGTCTATAGCATGATAACTTCGAACCCAAAGTATCAAATCTACTCTGATGGAAGAAAACATATTCACAAAAAATTTCTTTTTTTGCTTTGAGAAATTTTCATTGGAACTCTCCAGCCCACTTTCGTTTGGTTAACATAACAATAGACTTGCTTTCCAGCTGCAACTCTTCCTACTGAAACCGGTTTAATCTTTCATTTAAAAAGAAGTTTGAATTTAGCGAATCTTTGTTTTGCTTTTGTATTGATTTTAGCTATAAATCTAATGCAATTGCAAAAACTCTTTGGAAAAATATTGAAAATTATAACATAGAGTGGGTTTCCACTGCAAATTTAATGACAGAAAGAAAATATGCAGCTATGGATGTTGCTGTCATTCTTAATTATTTTGTGTTTAATTTCAAAAAAATTTACAATTTGAAAGATTACATGGGGTAATGTAGATAGCAATATTAAATAGTTTTCATACATAAAAAGTTTCAGTAATTTAGATCAAAATTTTCGGATGTATTAAATACTCTAAAGTTAAGAAATATTATTAATTTGCCATTGCAATGGAGATATTTTACAATATAGAATTTTCTAGGAACTCCAAATATCCATAAAAAACTGCAAAATTACTGAGCAGAACTAAGAATTACAGTTTCACCCTGTTTGGTTTTTAGAAACTTAAGTTCTTAATAATAAGAAAATAATTTTAATATGCAATTTTACTCACCTTCTCATAAATGATTTTCATTTTTCATAAATATCTGAAAAAAATAAAAGAAATGAAAATTAATGTCTACAACTGTATTAAAATAAAGCCGACAACTTATAAAAAAAACACGGACGTGTGCGTCTTTATTAGTTGCATGTATATATACTTAAGTTTTTATTGCACTATGATCTCATATAGATAAAGTTGATAAAATTGTAGAATAGAAGAACAACGCTAATAATATTTAAAAATTGAGGGAAGCTTGTCTTGATGAAGCTTTTGAAAAGAGCTTTAAACATATTCTTCTAACCTTGGCCTTTGTTAATATAACTAATAACATAATCATATAACATAATCCTGAGTTAACAGATATTATTTCTCTAAATAATATTTGTGGACTTTAACATATGTATTAGTTCCAAGGCTGTATCGTAACGATAAATCTAACTTTATCAAAAGTTGTCTATTGTTGCGGCTGAAACATTTGCAAATATGAGCGTTAAAGCAGTTATCAAAATTGATTTCTTTTCGTTTTTAACCGAAACGTTAATGTTAAATCGTTAACATATAATGTTAAATCGTTAACAAATAATGTTAAATCGTTAATATAAAATGTTAAATCGTTTACAGATAATGTTAAACCGTTAACATATAATGTTAAATCGTTAACATATAATGTTAAATCGTTAACAGATAATGTGAAATCGTTAACATATAATGTTAAATCGTTAACAGATAATGTTAAATCGTTAACAGATAATGTTAAATCGTTAACAAATAATGTTAAATCGTTAATATAAAATGTTAAATCGTTTACATATAATGTTAAATCGTTAACAGATAATGTTAAATCGTTAACAGATAATGTTAAATCGTTGACAGATAATGTTAAATCGTTGACAGATAATGTTAAATCGTTGACAGATAATGTTAAATCGTTAACATATAATGTTAAATCGTTAACAGATAATGTTAAATCGTTAACAGATAATGTTAAACGTTGAAATTGAGGTGTGCTGTTAGCAAGCAATCATTTTAAAATTAACGTTACTGATGGGTTTTGTGCGGTTTCAACTTTAACGATTTTATTTCGTTGAGTTAGTTCTTCTTGTTAGCGAAATGGAATGATATAGTTGCGTTTAGCTTAATAATAATAATATGGATACAAATATTTTATTTACTATTTTTTATTTGTTTATTAAGTTTTTATGTCTTTTTAATAGTCAAATTCTTGATATATAGCTTTAATAGGATTAAGACTAAAAAGTCAAAAACTTAAATATTAAAAAAAAAATTGTATAAAGTAAAATGTATTAAATATTTTGCAGTATTTTTCTTTGCGGCCTTCAGTTATGATAAGTATCATTATATATCATTATCACTTGCAGTTAAAAATATGTGATATCATTGAAAAATTCTCGAAAATATACTACCTATAATTTTTTTTTCTCTTCCCAGAATTTCGCATACATATATGAAGTTTGTAGTTGTACTTTTTGCGTACATACTAGTTATGGTTCGGTATGTATGTACTTGTATTTTAGTCAATGTAAAAATATATTCATTTACCACTTGTACCTACATATATCGCGCATTATAATAAATAGTGTGTCATAAAGATTAAAAAATGTATTAAAAAAAAATGAGAAAAACAATGTAAAAATAGTAAAAGTTATGGCATCGGATATGTTAGTGTTATCGCAGTGTTAAAGCCATTACATGTGACAAATGTTAGGGATGTTTGATATGAGTTGACAATTTTTTTTTTTAATTTATATTCTTACTTAAATACATAAATATAATTCCACTTAGCAGCAATGGAGAAATTAAAAATATTTTTTTTTTGTGTATTTATTGCTTTCAATTTTTGATTCTAAAATTAAAGCACTAAAGGCCCCAGGTAACAATATATCGAAAAATATTTTAAATTCAAATGAGCGCAAGGAAGTTACTCATACGCCATGTTGTGCAGTTGAAGTCATAAAACACACACACACTACACACCTTTGCTGTTGACTTTGTAATTTAAAAATAAATTTGCATTCCATCGAAAATTTGTTTTCATAATAAACCTTTAAGCCTAATTTCTATTTTAGCAGCTCTAAGCTTTCACTCCGAGTCCAATTTTAACTTGTTTCCCTCATAACAGGCATCCTTAATAAACATACGCATAATAAAATAGTATATACATATGCTCATTAAACACTTTATACTCGACATGATGGTGATAAAAAATATAATGCGATCCAGTTTCATATATGTATGTGTAAGTGTTCAATGAAATAAAATCAAAAGTCAAAGGTCGTAGGAATAAAATTTATATGAAATATGCATTTACAGTTTTATAGGTGTATAAAATATGAGTAATATAAAAGCTTACTGACGTACATTTATTAAAATACATTCATGCGTATAAATGCGTATGTTGTACGCGTATATTAAACGGATGTAGGAAAATCACATTTATACTCCATAACTACTGACATATTCAGAGGAGTAGCTAGTACGCTAACTGATTTCGTGGCTGTGGGATGTTAGTAGGAAAAATAACTTTTTTGATTTTAATTTAATTATTAGTACTTGCATATACCTTTGATACTATAGTAGCCTACGGAGGCAAGCTGTCCCACACTCCATGCAATTGAAAAAAAATTTTTGGAGTAGGACCAGAATTTTTAAAGCTTGAGAGCAGAATATTCTAGTGAATAAGATTTCATGTTGAGAAATATACTTTTGGAGAAAATATTCTTGCTGTTAACGGCATTGAAAGCACATTAGCTGTACTGAACTAATATACAACTCATTTATTTGATTTCGAACCAAAGCAATCGAAACGAGAAGGAGTCCTATGCATCAAACTGGTCTAATCCAATCCAATAAGAGGACACTCGGTTCTCGCGAAATAAATTCAAAATGTCGGCAATAAGCAGTCGAACTCTTGAAAATCTAAGTTCTGAAACCAAGCAAAGTTTCTGTGAGATATTGAATTGAGAAGCTAACAATAAAGTTTGACATGAGAAGACTTCCAGCGCGCTCTATACATATATAAAAAAACAAGAGTTCTAAAGTTTCAAGATCTTTCGATAAGTTTACATATCAGTCGTAAGGCCAATACACTTTTGCAAAGTCGTGAAATGATGGTCTATAGACAAATATCAACCTCATAAATAAAATACAATCTTATTCATTTGCATAAGAGGCACGATCAAATCACGACAAGGAAGCCCTTATTGTAGTCCTCAACTAGATACTACTTGCCTCTCATCTATAGGAGATAAATAAATGGAGTTATCAATGGTTCAGGCACTTGAAAATCATCGAAATGTACACTTTTTGGCCAAGCAACCAGTACCTCTGTTGTTTATTTCTGATTATCAGTAATAACTCTTTACTATCTCTAGTAAATGAAATTAAGAAAGATATACACAATATGGAAGGTCTTTGGTAGAGTTGGTGGTGGTATCTTCTAAAAGAAGCCTATATTTTGAGCCGTCTCTTTCACTAGCCTGTTATTACAATGTATTATACTTCAAGATGAAGTTACAGTAGATCATAGCAGAGTAGGACATTTTTATTATCAGCGACAGTCGATCATCGATTAAGACGCTGGATTTGCTCACAACAAATTCAAAAATTTTGTTAGACTGCAACCTGTCTTAATATCGAAATGATCTAACAGAATAAATTGTATCTACTGTTATTGTAGCTATAAAAATATTTGGAAGTGACAGTCCATGGCCCGATACAAATCCGGGTTGTTCTGGTATAAAGACCCGACTGTCGCGGGAACTTTTGGATTTTAGTCGTCTCTTACGACACGCATGCTTTCCCACGAGAAAAGCCCAAAAAAAAAAGGCAGACAAACCACAACCAGAGAGATTATCCCTGATGAAGAACATGAGAGTGGCAGAGATTACACATCATATACTCTCTTAAAAACGAAAACATCTCACAGTTAATAGAAGTTCTGGCAGACTATTACGCTGCTGAAAAAGAATTGCGGCTCCTTTTACTGTAGAAAAAGTAAGAAGAGCGTAGTGGTAGAAACGATTAGTTATTTCTTATGAAACTGCCTGAACAGTGCTATGTTTTGGTATTAAAGAGCTACCTTCCCTTAATGATTTACCTGAGATGTCAGATAATTGTATAAGACGAAGTGGTTGGTAAGTGCAGAAATGATTAGACTCTTAATATATAGATTAAATTTAACTGGTTTGGCAAATTTGGCTTCTTTCGAAATATAAATTAAAGTTAATTGAATTGAGTCCACAGGTTGCAGTCTGACCTCATGGCCTAAATTTCAATCTGCGAATCGCTGCTGAATCGTAAAAAAATGAACCCATTTCTGAAGCGAATGGTCAAGGTACATAGATCACCTACAGTGACGTGAAATAAAAACAGTTGTGGGCGAAGGGCAGTGAGCTGGCTAGGATTGACGACCGGGAAGGTTTTGCTGTATATTTGGTGCTATTGGCAATAAATGATCTACTATAAGCTGCTCCGCTACGGCCAAACTCTCAATTCAGATCCATACTATCAGCATACATTTCAATGAAGTCTGCGGAAAAACTAGACATTTGCTACACAAAATATGTTTTTTTTCCTTTGAATCTGGTCGAAAGTAATCAAAAGGTGCCAAAATTATCTAAACTGTTTGTAAAAGACTTTGTTTTTACGACTGTAGAAACCCTTAAAAGATTATATAAAGTATAAACCATGCACTAAATTTTTCCAATTGGGCCGCTGGGGGGTTACAGTTGCGCATAGTAATGCTTTCGAAAGGATTTTATCTGATTGACACAAAGCTGCTGAACGCCAAAGTCGTTCGATCACAGATAGCTGATGGCCTAGTGACTGGTGTATCCTTATTATATGCAAAATCATGCCATGTAACCATTGAAATACATAATTATATTGATATATTGTGCTAGTATGTGTGTATGTGAAGATATGATTGTACGCATTTATATGAACGCGTGTAATTTAAACAATTCAATACGATTTACTTTTGTGCTAATTGCTTTCCATTGGTGTTCAAGCTTCAGCAGCATAGCGTACATACACTAACCGTCAGAAGTGCCTTTTTGGAATATTCGCAATATATAAATAACAAGTTTATAATAAAAATTAAAATCTTCCTAGTATCGAGAAGTTTGTATTTATTTAAAAAAAATTGCTAAAAAATTATTTCAAATTGTTTCAAAAAAATTAAAATGTTTAAAATTTTCTTAAAATTATTATTTCTTAATATATTTTGAATCTCTATGAGAATCAGAAACTAAAAATTACTGTTACAGGATGGCACACTAATTAGCACATCCTCTCATGTAGACTAAAATTAGCAAAAAATTATAGACAAAATGAAAATACCAAGAAGGAATTGAAATATATGTATACAATAATACTTATTAAATAATGTTTGAAGGAAAACATATCAAAAAATTATTACAAAAAAGGAATAATAGAAGTTCTGGGAAAAGCCAATACAGCAATAGTTTTGAAACCACTGAATCACAGATCTCGACTTGGGGCAAGGCGTGTTGTCATGTTGAAATACTGCGTTGGTATATAGAGGTAACGGTAAGTCTTCAAAAAATGTAGGAATATGATTTTCAAGCAAATTCTGGTATGTCACAGTATCTAGCTTGGCCGTTATCTGCACAATAGGACCAACACCATGCTTCGTAAAGCAACCACAAGCCATAAGTCTTCCCTCACGGTATACTTAGGGTATTTCTTTATTTGGGGGACGTCGCACATAAGTTCTCCCATCATGCTCGAGTAAGTTGAATTTCGTCGCTTCAGACTACAGAATTCGAAAAGGAAAGGAGAGAATTGTTAGGTAATCTGACAACCTCGAATCGAGCCTATCGATTATTGTTTGAAATTTTTCGCTTTGAAAGTGGTTTTCCAAAAGCCACTATTTAACAGTCTTGCTGGCAATGCTTACGCCACATTCCTCGTGTATTGCTGCTCGTAGTTGTAAGAAAGATGAAAAATGATCTTTAAACGCCTGTCGAACAATGAAGGAATTTTCTCTTTTTGTGGTCTTTCTGCATCTAGATCTCTTTTTATCTGAAAATGTTTTATTCTTAGGATAATATCTGATAGAGTTTTAATTTTTCTCTGCGATTTTCTAAATTAACTAATTTTTTTTTTCATCCTGGAACATGTTCCATATTGCGCGCCATTTTCAGTCTCTTCTTCAGCAAACCTACTTTTTGATCGCCAGTGTACTTATATGTGCGCAATTGTTATTGATGAACATCAATTACAAAATCTTTTATGCATATAGACCACACGTGCGTAGCTATAATGCGGAAGCGTTAAATGCGTAACTATTTTAAAATATTTGCATTTTTTATTAAATAAATTTTTTTTTTTGATATTTTTTTTATTCAAGTGCCTTTGTATGTACATATATTTCAGTATTTATATGTGATTGTTCATTTTATATTATATCCTTACATTTTATGTGAATTCTTTTATATAATATGTGTATGTATTTATGTGTGTTTGTAGTACTTAAAATTGCCTTCGGCTCATTTTGCATATTTACTTTCGCTTGAATGCATTTGACTATACTCATATACCTATTATATACATATATACATGTACTTTATCGATGAGAATGAAAAAAATGACGCTTAATTGCAAGCTAATTTACGCTTCAAAGGCATTTATGGTATAACTGCAGTCGAGTACATTTTTGTGCCAACAAAGCCATGAAAATTAACCGCAGGCCATCTGCCGAGTGCTTTTATGGGTAAACACATTTTTCCAACCGCAAATTCGTTAAGCATAAAAGTGATAATGTATTTGTATTTTGTACACATACTTGTAGTATGTTTTTTATACAATATTTCATCGTAAGTCTCTAATTACCTCAAAGGCAAAATGATTTGATTACATTAGTACGCAGGCTCATGTACCGAAGTGCCACTTGTTGTTTAATGAATTATAAAAATGATTGAGAAATTTAATACAAGTTAGGTGTAATTCGTGGAAATTGACAATTCTCATGAGACACGAGCAATATTTCATCGTCAAGGAATAACTTTTTTCGAGGAATGAGATTTTAATTAAAGGTCTCCTCTGTGAAAGTAAAAAAGAGCAAAACCCAACTCAGACTTCCAATTTGTGATGAGCGTCATCATATTTTTTCTAACAAATAATGGGATCTACAGTTATTCTATGGCTCTTTCGAGTAGATGGATTTTTCTGGGGAGCTTTTATTTCATTTAAGAAATATACTCGGAGTGCTTGACGATTCCTGTCGAGGAGAGACCGTAAATAGAAAATTGAACTTTCTCAAATTTTTGAATGTTATCCGGACCACTACTAAAGTTCTGGCCTTCCAAATATTAGTAGACAAGGCTAACTACTCGGCTTTTGTACTGAAGATATGCCTCGAGAATTTTATTAAAAAGGAAAATATTTCAGAGGTCTTCGAGCAAAATAAGCTTTCGAGGTAGAGCCGAAGTTTTAAAAAAGAACATGGTTGACTCTTTGATTTTTGCTGAATTTGGCTCTATTTTTAAAAAAGATTATGTACAAATTGGACACCGGCTATTTTTGATAAATCGAGATTACCGATTTTGAAAAAATGGTTTTGAATTATCTTTCTGAAAATATTTATCGCACTCGCTTTAAATAATATAATATACATAAATATATTTACATTACAGAAACATAAAAAACTACTTTGATATTCTGAAAATTTTATTAGCGTATATCCCCTCAAATTAAGGCTTTGAGTATTAAAAAACAGAGTAGTAACATCGGAGGTGAAGAGTATGAGTATAGGGCAGAATATTTGTTAAAACTGTATTGCTTTGTCTCAGTTTAGACATAACGTATGCACAAAGGATTCTATTCGCATTATTAGGCAAACTTTTTTTGCTTTGATTTGTCATAATGAAAACAAACTCTTCATACACGGTGTGTCCCAAAAATAACCGAACTTTTTGGATATAAAATAGTAAAATACACATTATATTATCTTTGAAAGTTATTATTTATTCAAAATAGGTTCCATTTGACTCAACACAACGTTTGGAACGATCAACCAGCGCATGCATAGATTTTTTTATGTCATTTATAGAAATGTTCTTCAGTACCTCGGTTACGGCTGCTTGAATAATAATAAACCTTTTTCATTAATTCGTAATTCGTAATAATTCAAGTTTGACACAAAATTTTATATTTGCTCTTTGTTCCATTTTATTTTCGAACCATTAGCACACTTTTGGTTTTATTGAAATGGCTGTCACTTTTACATCTGTCATCCGACTTACATGAAGTCAGGTGCGTTTGAAAGAGGATGAATGTATCTTTTTAATGTTGCAAATTTTCAATAGATGGCGCTGTATGTTGTATGATTTAAATATTTTTGGGACACACTGTGTATCTTATACGTTTCTTGATCGATAACTAAACAATATCTCTCTCTCTCTCCATTTATGCCTCTTACTAATCTTACCTCAAGAACTTATCATCTATTTTTAGAAATATAACAAACTGTGGCGTGAGTCTTAGCCATCCAGTGAACACCTTTCGAAGAAAAGGTCTCGATTAAATTGCTCTAATATCTATTAGAATTTCCTCGCTTGTTGGAGAAGCTTGAACTATGTTTGGCTTGGTATTTTGTGAAAAATACAATATCTTTAACTTTTAGGGATATAACTATTATTAACAACATAAAAGCTTATTTCATAATTAGTTTAAAGTATTTAATCTTGTTTGGTTTTTAAATATTATCAATGACAATGCTGGGATCTATTGAATGCTAATTCTAAAATCAGCTACTGCTTTAACAAGGCTGATAACGTAAAATATTAGCGGCCGCATTAGACAAGTTGTTAGCTGTACATGCTACCATTCGGAAGGTCACAACCAAAATTATAGACAAATAATTTAAAATCATTTAACTCTTGTAATTGCGATCGCCACTGCGAGTGAAATCCAAAGCTTCTCCTAAAAATCATCACTCGTTCTGAGAAGGCATATAATAAACTGTCTGTTGTCCTTTATGTGTTGTGAAAACCTTAGGCGCACCCCACGAATTGTAGGAGAAGCTCGATCAAAAGACGACGCTGCGGTTATAAGCACCAGTTATGTATACATATGTATAAACAACGCTTATTAAACATATAAAACTAAAACTATTTATTTTTTTTTATTATTAGAAAGAAGAAAAAAACAGATCTAAGTTCATTCACTAAATTAAGAGTGAAAAAGCACCAGAAAGTAGGTTAAATATTAGAAATAGGTGCTTATGTATTTATGTATGTAACTATTTATAAAATTAACAAGAAATTATTACTTTAAAGAGCTTTAAAGTGTAATATATGAGCTTCGCGAAATTTTCTTTTACTAAAAACGAAGCTTATGTGCTAATGAAGTGTTAGTGATGCTCGAGTTTCCCTGCAGAGAAAATTTACTATTTACTTATTCGAATATAACTAGTTTGCGTTTTTTCACAAAATCGCTTAACTTCCATTATCCTTTCATGTCTTAGCTTGATGCTGTCCTAGGAACTGACTGTTGTTTTACTATGCATCAGCTTTATATCAGTAAGATACTAGTTTATTTAGGCGTGTTAAATTTCTGTTTCACTAAAAAGAGAAATAACAGCAAATAGTGAACCTCTAGGGCGTCAGTTACAGTCAAAAGACCATTAGGCTGTCATGTCAATGCAGAGAGGTACTGCAATTCTCAAGAGAGTATATCAAAAAGGTGATATAAATAACATATAAGAATGGTGTGGTGGTGAAAATTATTATTGTACCCGTTACTGGTGAGTTGCTACACTAATAAAGAGCTGGTATGATTTCCTCAGCTAAATACTAGTATTTAACTAGAAGTTTTTCATACTAGTTTGCAGCATTATAGTCTTAATCTATTTTATATGTAACCATGAGTTAGAGAAAGAAAAAATAACAATAAATTAATAACCTAAAATTTGAGTATTTATTAAGGTAATATTAAACTCATTCCTATGGAAGTTACTGCAGAAGCTACAAGGATGATGAGGAGAAGGAAGCGATCAAATGCTTAATTTCGCAATTTTTGGGACCCTATTGCTTTATGGTCTTCAATAAACCGATAGCCGATGTCAAAGTCATGGATGTAATGAGGTTCATAACACATCAAAATGGCTGAATAATAAAGCCTGATGTTCGAGTTTTTTTTGATATAACAATTGAGTCGTGGTCAAGCCTAAGTGAAATCGACACGATAAATCGCTGGCCGCCACAGTCTAACCCAACCTAAACTCAAACCTAATGTGGATTTTATTTTGTTTCATTGTTGATTTATTAGTTTTTAACTATTTAAATTTCGTTTAATTTATTAACGTACGAAAAATTAGTGCGCTATATTTACATATCCTTTACATAATGTATGAATTAAATAATACAATCAATTCAGTTTAAAAAATTTTTGGTCTTTTATTATTGCGAAAAGAATTCAAAACGCCTTAAAACACTGAAAAAAAAGTAATTTTGAAGCAAAAATAGCAAAAAATTAGGAAATGGGCTATAGATTTAGTCAAAAAGAAAAGCAAGCTCTCGTGCTTTCAGTAAATGTTGACTTTAAATTATCTACAGCTCATTATAAACAAAGCGACACAGAGTGGCGTCTGTCTCTTGAGGTGCCCTCAGATATAGCAATTAATTAATTTCAAATTAAGATCAAAATAAGCAATTGAAAATTCATGAAAATTGAATTTCTATTTCTGGAAGTTAGCTCATTTTAAAATAATTTATTAAAATATTTTGTTTGAATCATTTGCTAGTGCAGGACGAGCGACTGGAAATTTAATTGCAGAAACCAAATTTCAAGTTAATAAGTGAGCAAATATACATATGAAATGAAAATGCAGAAACTAGTGTCTGTGTGGTTACACATTGAATTTGAAATTTTTTGACTGCAAAATGCAAGAAAAAAATAAACATTTCGCGTAAATTGTCACGCCTGTTGGCAACTTTACTACTTTTACTTTTTTGCGTCTCACGAAATCCTTTGCTGGGACATAAGTGAATGTATATGTAGCCTATCAACACTTACTGGAATTGCACAACTATTATGGCATCGCAAGACGTCTAGTATTATTTACAATTTAGCAGCGGTGACATCACCAACATACATACAGACACGCGAGTACACAGAACACTCGTCTGTGGTGCCTGCATGTGTAAGATGCAAAGGACAACCAAGAGCTGTGTTGCATTTCACCGACCACAACTTGACTCAAGATATGGTTTTCAAAGTGTTTGAGGTTCTTTATATGCCTTTAATAGACACATATGTATGTGTATATAAATGTGCTTACTTACGTGTGTGTATATTCGTGTAAAAAATGAGCATTTTTGCAGCCGCTAAATACCTAAGGGAGGTGTGTCACGTTATTTAGTTAGCTAAACGGTCATTTGTTGTTGTAATTTGGCGTTTTCGTCGTTCATATACTTAATACGAAGTTACGATAATAGTTGGTTAAATATTTGGAAAGTTTTGGTAAATGCTCCGAAAATTGAGATTCTTTTATATACACCTAAATACAAGTGGGTTTTCTTTTAAAAATTACATGGGGTAATTTAAAGAAATATTTTCAGATCAAGGCATTCGAGGCATATCTTATAGGAACATGAGATGCCACATTTGTTAGATGAAAATTTGCTAAAAGGCTCTTTAATATAATAAAAACACATATTTAGATAAAAAAGTTATAAAAATTAATTGTTTATATTATTTCAAAAATGGTAGTTTTCATCTTTTGCTACCAAATATACATCTTGCTTCTTCAGAGGAAATTGAAAATTCATGAAAACTGAATTTCAATTTCTGGAAGTTAGCTCATTTCACAATAATTCATTAAAAAAATTTCTTTGAATCATTTGACGGCGTTACCAATTTTCTGGTTTTCTGCACTAATAGAAGAACTTGTGGTCCAACAAAAGTGGGTTAGAACATTGACTACAAAAATATTCTATGTAGCTGTTAAAACCACATGTCAATGAAGGTTAACAGCACCCTTAGCAAACCCTCCAAGTGGTTTAATTTTTTATGCGAGTTTAAAGTTTAAGAACCATGTATAAAGGAAAATTGTAAAAAAAAAATCCATGCAATAATCGCAATTTTTCTGGAAATTTATGGCGTTCTACCATTCTTTTGGATCATTTTCTATGTCTATTTTTACCTAAAACTCACAATAAGTGGTATTTTCATACAAGTTTTCCTGTTTAATTTACAATAGTTTTTAACCCTTTACTAAATCCATTTAAACCAAGTCTGTATTTTGACGATAAATTTCATGTTAATTCATGTTAAAAGAGAATGTTAATCGTTAACATATAATGTTAAATCTTTAACAGATAATGTTAATCGTTAACATATAATGTTAAATCCTTAACAGATAATGTTAATCGTTAACATATAATGTTAAATCGTTAAAAGATAATGGCAAACGGCGTTGAGAATTGTTTTGATCGGCTTGTGACTATTTAATTGTAATTTTTCTTTTCACAGTTATAAGCTGTCGCTTTTAGCTTGCTTTAGAAAAAAGTACGCGTTATTTTGTTTATATTGCTTGGAGCATACAAAAGAACATTTTTGTCATATTTTACTTTATTATTTCCTTAAAGGAGAAAATGCAGCGCCATCGAAAGTGATCATGGTCTAAGCATGATGAAGTGCCACAAACCACTTCAAAGGCTGATATTCTCCAAAAAAAGATTATGCTGCCAGTTTGGTGGGATTGGAAGGGTGTGGTATATTTTGAGAGTGGCCAGAATTGGTCAATCGTAAAGCTGTCATACTCCATCAGGACAATGCTAGACCGCACACATTTTTGGTCACTCGCCAAAAACTGAGATAGCAAAGCTGGGAACTGTTGATGCGTCCACCTTATAGCCTTGACCTTGCACCGTCAGGCTACCATTTGTTTCGATCTTTGCAGAACTCATTAAATGGTAAAACTTTCGAAAATGATGAGGCTATAAAACCGCCATATCGCCATATAAAGGCCAGAAGTTTTATGAGCGTGTCATAATGATGTTGCAGGAAAGAAGGTGAAAGGTCATATACAATAATGACAATATGGAGAGCTGAAATATTCAGAAAAAAAGACCCTTAACCGAGTCAGAATTTCAATTTCTGACACGAGAGGCTATGTGAATGTTGCGATATTTAATCTCGAAGGATATGTTTTGATTAAACTATAGAAATTTATGTCCCACTAGTGCTCATTATGGAAATTCTATTTAACTAATAATTCTAATTTAGGAAAGAATGTTACGTATGATATGGTGAAAAACAATTGAAACATCAGAGAATCTCATATATCGCATGGGTAGAGAACACGCTTATTTTTTCCACCTTTCTTATATTTTGAGCACTTCCTTCATCTGTGTAATTAGTATTTTGACACCCTCTGGCAATTCAATAACAATATCCACATTGGGCTTAGCTGTCTGTTCAAGTTTAGGTCTCTGGGATATATAAACACAAATGGAGGGACCTACAGTTCATTAGAAGCAGCCTCCGAACGGCAGATCAGATGATTTTTTATGAGGAGCCTTTATTTTATGTCAGAAACACTCTCGGAGGGCTTGATATTCCCTGTCGAGGAGCGAGCACAATTTGGAAAATTAAATTTATTTTTAGATCGTGTATATATAAGCGTTCTCACCACAATTCCCTTTGAAACTGCAATTTTCTCACATGCGTTTAAGCCTCTAAAAAAAAATTTAGCATGTTATTATTATTGTTGCCTTCATGGCGTTTCAGTTAACTACAACATAGTTATGCAATTTCCATAATTTCCATAATTCACTATTTTCCACTTTAGCGCGCAGTTGAAGCGCTCGCTATAATGCCGCCTTACCTATTTAGCATAATTTTTTTACACCACGAATTCTGTTCATCTTTTCGA
This sequence comes from Ceratitis rosa, assembly GCA_037013455.1. NCBI lineage: Eukaryota > Metazoa > Arthropoda > Insecta > Diptera > Tephritidae > Ceratitis > Ceratitis rosa. The sequence goes on along the minus strand of JAWMAG010000005.1, from coordinate 10,695,470 downwards.
CATTAAGTTGATGATCGTTTTGGTAACCGCTGCAACAACAATAACAACAACAACAATAACAACAACAATAGACATCACTATCAGTACAGCAGGCACTACTCGCTCGACTATCAGTACAGCAGAGAATATTCTGTGTAAAATCATTTGTGTAGTTGCCGCTTGAAGATTACAACAATAAGAAAAAAGTGGGTAGGGTAGTGAAAAAAAAACTATTACGAAATGAGGTTCGGTCAGTCGGTTGGTCGTTGAGCTAAACGCATGTTGCATGTTGCCAACAATGTCTAGGCTAAGCAGCAGTTTGCTGGCTGTTGAGTTGTTTTTTTTTTTTATACATTTATTATGCTATTATTTTTTGTTTTGTTTTTATTTTTCTTTTTATTATTGTTTTTCTTTTGGGTTTTCATTTTTGTTATTTTTTCCTTTTTACCTTATTTTTCCATTTTTTTGTGTGTTATAATCTGCAGATAAGCGCGGCAACATGCTGCCTATAATTTTTTGTTGCTGACATAGCAAAAGTATTTTCATTTATTTAACGTACTTATTTAGTAGGATTATTTTTGTGGTTTTGTTTTTTGTTTATAACCAAGCGTTAGTGTTCATATTGCCACTGTCGCCTTATAGTGCTTGCAACATACTACATATTTACATACATACTTTAATATAATATATACAAAGCGTGCTTCATTGGCTCCTTTTTGTCAAATGTTGGAAATTTATTTATAACTGCGTGTTTTCTCGTCACTGCTTCATCATCGTCATCACCATCATAATCTTATTCTTCTTCTTCGCTGAAGATTTTATTGCAATTTTTCAGTAGATTAACCTCCTTTCTATGCGATTTATACAATATACTTATTTATATAGTTGTTGCTTTTAATGTAGCCGCCACCACTTCAATAAGTTCTTCAACTACTTGGTTTGCATTATTTCTTACTACTATCCGCACTACTACTATTGTACATACTAATATACTTGGTAGTAGAGAGAAGTACGCGTATTTTCAGCTTTGTACTCAATCTGTTTTATTGCCCACAAACTAAGTTGATGAGAGTTTTTGTTGTTTTTGTTTTCACATTCTTCATCTGTATTTCCGTAAGACGCCAACAAATTGCATTTGGCGTATCGTCCGTTTTGAAGGCGTCGACCATTGCCATTGTACTTAGTTATAAGTCAAAAAGTAGTGAAAATAAAATTAATGTCTGCATTTTGTCACTCGGCATTAGAAATATTGCTATTTGCTTCACACACACACACATACATCTACATATGTATAAAAATATAATTTATGAAATGAAATTTGTTCAAAAGAATTATACAATTCTTTTACTTTTTCCTTCATTTTTTATTTCATTCTCTTCGGTTATATGCAAATTTTGACTTTAGTTTTTGAAAGTGGTAAACAAATTTATTTTGCTCATTCATTTGTTTTGAAGAGTAAACAAGAATTTAAAATATTTATTTTTTGCATAAATTATTATGTTTTCAATATATTCTTATTATTTGTTTGAAGTCTTTTTTTTATAAAAAATACTAACAAAAAGATTTTGCTTCATCAATATTATCGTGGAAAATATTCTCAGATGAAGAATGAATGCAGCTAGACCAGAGTTGCTCAACTAAAGAAATATTGCCATTCCGTTTGGTTCATATAAAAAATCAACTTAGCGTAATAGTTTTGTTTCGCTTCCGCACCAAGTTAAGGAAACGAAATGAAATTGTTAGTGTTGAAACTGCACAAACTCAGCGTCGTCAACTTTAATTTTATAATGGCTGCTTGCTATGATGATAACAGCACTTCGATTTTAACGTTTAACATTATCTGTTACCGACTTAACATTATATGTTAACGATTAATATTATCTGTTAACGATTTAGGATTATATGTTAGCGATTAACATTATCTATTAACGATTTAACATTCTATGTTAACGACTAACATTATCTGTTACCGACTTAACATTAACGACAGTCCTTCATTTCGGATAATAACGAAATAAACAGCTGTTACTTCTACCATTTTACTTTGTTTTATAATAAAAATATTCAATTCATACAAAAAGTCAGTCCGAAATGATAAGAAATTTTCGATTAATGTGAAATTTATCGGTTCGATATTATTTCATATTTGAATTCTGGCTTTTACTTTTAATGAATTATTTCATATTTGAATTCTTGCTTTTACTTTTAGTGAAAATTCGTCCACATCAACATCGGGCGGGTAGTTGGTTGGTTTCATCATCAAAATTCTCAACTGATAACTCGACTTTTGCCAACAAAAAAAAAAAAAAAAAAAAAATGCACTGAGAGTATCTCCATCTACCGTGAGTAGTTTTGTAATTATTTAATTAGTTTGAAGTCGGAAAATTAAGACCTTTTGTATAGTTGCGGTTCTTCTTTATTTAGTAGGATATTTATTCTTAATTATCCAGGATTAATATTGTACTAAAAGTTAAATAAATGAAGGACCTGCGTTGATATCAGTGTGCCGTGCGTTTGTTTTGTACTGATCGTCTTACCAACACACACTGAATTTTTATTAAACAACGTGATCGATTTTTCCTGAGTCTCTTTAAAATTTTCGTTTTTTGTATTTTTTTTTGTAAAGCGCAATAGAAAAGAAAATTAATATATCAGAGTTAATGGCAACCCATTGTGATATTTAATTTTTAATAGTTTTAAATATGTGGCAACTCTATTAAAACTATTTTTTTGTAAATATTTGCCAAAATCCTTATCTTTAAAAAAAAATTATTCCTAATATGGGAGGTCACTCTTTAAAAAATAGCCATAATGCACAGAAACTCGCTGTATGTAGCAATTTTAATACATACGAAAATATGGTAGACTAGTTTACTTAATACTGATTCGCTGTTGCATTTAACATAATGGAACCTGTTGGTCCTGTTGGATGGGATGACAACGCTTTTTCGTGAAGTTTAAGATCACCTTCATATACATCTTTTAGGTTTCCTTTAATCCTCGGAACTTCGAAGCTCCTAAATGTCTAAGACGAGTTCTAGAGAGGACCGCATAGAAGCATAGGAGGAGTTCCAATGCCTTACTTATGGCTGCCTCTCTAAACTTCTAGTAGTTAACATTTTTGGCTGAGGTGTGACACTTGGAAATTGTGGCCTGTTATTAGGACTACATGTATGCTGCATTCTTTTCAAAACTGCTTGAACAAAAATGCTATAAACCGAACTACAGCCAACTTATATACTCCATGTCGAAATTTCGCCTCTTGTCTCCAATAGAACTTTACTCATTTTTACTTAATTATTTTGATAACTGCTTTAACGTTAATACCAAATGTTTCAACCGAAACGACACGATGCATCCTTACTTAAATCGCATCCAAACGATTTATCTGTTAATTTAACAGATGGTGTTCTGTTGTTTAAAATTTTAACAGTTTTACTGCAGTGAGTCAAGATAACTTTTTTCTAGGTTTCTAGCTGTTGTTTCCACAGAATTTCTGTTACTTATTAACAGTCGTGACTGTTGGTGTGCCGTATATTTCTGTTGAAATGATCTTTCAATCTGTTAATAAATAAAAATCTCATGAAATACAATTTTAGTATGATATTTATTTTATTTCATTTGAAAAGTACAATATCAATTCATTTGTGTTTTTTAAATAAAATTGATTATTATAATCAACGAAACTGATCTGCTGAAGAAAACTACCAACATTGTCATTCAAATTAACAGATTAGTGATTTATTTGACAGGGATTTCGGGTAATAATTAAGAGAAATGGTCTGCCGAAACAACAGATAAATTTAACAGGTCACTTGAAACAACAGGAATTTTCCTAAATTTAACCCGTTATTTCAGTTAATTCGACAGATATCTGTTAATTTAATGATTTTTCGTATTAATAGTGTGATCTGTTAATATAGTAATTGTCATTTCTCTCAGTGTAGCTGATCTCGATGGACTCATATTATTGAATTAAATATTGCAGACAGTTCAGCAATTATCTTACCGGTTAATATCGGACTTCCAGATAAGTTGATTGTTTTTATTAGTATTTTAAAAGTAAAGTTTTCCAATAAGATCTTTCAAATAGATTTCATTAGCTAGGATGTGGTGCTATTATAGTACGAGTTTCTTATAGTTATAGTGAAGAATTAAAAATCTGCGGTTTCAAACGCCGAACTACCATCCAGCTAATGCATACGTGCTATATACTTATATATATATATATAAGACCTACTTTTCGTCCTTTCCTAACACAAAAGTGAATTCTAATTTTCTGTGAATTTCCTTTTTTTCCTGTTTCCCCTTTTACTTCAACTAATTTCCCTTTTAATTTCAAAACATTTCGCACACTCCACTTTCCTCCGTTTTTAAATCACCATTTTCATAATGTACTTAATACTTTTACAAGTATAAAACTGCTGTCAAAAGAAATTCTCAATTGTTCTTTAACTTTTTTTCTTGTAATTTTCACAACGGAAATGTACCATAATCTTTTTTGCTCATTGAGTTTGCCAACTGTGTTCTCCTTATTCAAATTCATACGTTCAATTCACAATGCCAACTCCTACTGCGTTCTTCATTCTACCACAATAACATCAACCAGTTTATTTTGACCGCTTTTATTAGAGTTCTTCGCCCTTGTAAGAGGATACTTGTAACAAAGGTACGTCTGTATGCGTGTTAGCGTCATTTCTCCACAATATGCTGCGTCAATTATTCAGCAAGATTTTTCTTTACATTTCATTTCGTTTATTTTCTAAAAAACATTTCAACAACTCGCCCTTTGATTTCACTAATCTTTCTCTTCTCATCAAATTTCACAAATTTCCTTAATGGCTGCCAAATTGGTTGAGTTTCCCGATTGACAGCAAACTTATTTTTTTTAACATTGAGAACTCAACACTTACGACAGCTATCTTCTGTAAGTGTGTAGCACTGTTTGGTATAAATAAATGCCATTTAATGGTAAATGTCTGCAATTTTATAATTTAAATGTTTGTATTTTTCCGGCATTTAGGCCATTGAAAAGTATGTGAATAATTTTGAATTGCCCAAATTTCGTTTTTCTCCCCTCTTCTTCTTCGTTAACTTTGCGGTCAACGCGTCATGTGTTGACCATGTTTATGCCTTTATGTATATTTCACAAACAAATCGATTTTTGATAGCTCTTCGAAAAAATAATTCTTGACCACAAATTTTTATAGCCGCTTTAGCCATTTAAATAAACTACTTTTGCAATGAAAGAAAGTTTTTGGTTACTTTCCGGTGGATGAGCCCATAAATAGTTACGTTGGTGGAGGCGAAAAGGATCAGGAGGCTTATGGCAAATGTTTTTGCTATTTAGTTTAGAAGCATTTATTGGCATGATAAAATTGTAAGTGTTTTATCGCAAAGTATTTACTGAAATTAGTTTTACAAAAAGTTTTAGAATTATTGTTTATTTTTATTATAATGTCCGGAGCTTTTGATTTCAAAGCAAACAGCTGTACGTAAAAAGTTTTTTTGCCATAATTTATAAAGATTTAAGGATTTACTTAAGTTAAAGTGAGAGCATATGGTTTAAATCATTGTATTGATATTCACTCGTATTTATTTAAAAGAAGTCCAACCCAGAAATATTAGAAGCTTCTCATACTCATAGCGATCTGAAAATTTTCTACCTGATGTGTAAAGCCGACGAAACTTAAAATAATAGTGAATCATGCGTGTGGGTGTTCGTTGCACTAAGCTAGGATGATGGATAGAACCAAATGGTTGTAACCATTTTAAGTATTTTCCAATTATAATAAATCATACTGCCTTCAAAAATTATGTCATATCCATTGGCATTGCTACCAAAGTCCAATACTAAATGTGAATATGAGTGGATCAGACTACTACGCGTACTCGAACATATTCAAAATATTATGGATGACTTTTAAGGGTACATAATTAACATATTGCATATCTTTGTTCTACACTACACGTATGTGCGTAAGGGAACAAAGCTTCTCAAAATTCCCTACTCGGCTCTGAAACCAGTGGAGGGGAATAGCCATCTCGTCGTGTTATACCTCTCACTTCGACATTTGGTTAATGCTCACGTTCTGTCTCGTTTCGAAGGGGTCAAGTAAGCTACGGTTGTGTTCACTGTGCTATGAGTCAATGTTATTTAGACAAAAAATTAGGACCTGCTGGCCTATAGATCCAAAGCAAAAAATCCATTAGTAACTGACTTATACTAACTGACTCGTGGTTTTCATATAAGTGCTCAGTCATAGGTTTCAAACATTTTGTTGGTGGGAGTGCAATTGCTTCAGTGTATGTCTGCTCCTAAAAACATTTTATGAAGTAATACGTTAAGAGATAGTTCATTTTAAATTATATAATACATACATATGTAGATGTTTTTAATAATATTTCCTGTGATATTAATAAGCTCAGCAGTTTGTAGCGTAGATCTCATCCTAAAAAAATATGCTGAAAGCAAGCAGGTTGTATGGTTGTCTGAGGGTTCTCTCAACACAATAGATTCCACAGAAAAGTACACCTCATCAGCAAATTTTCATCTGTACATATTGACAGTTTTGTTGTCAGACGACATATTTCTACGCCATCCATTCTGTTTTGGAAAAGCCTAAAACAATCTTTTTCAAATAAATCTATTATGAAATATTTTGACAGAGAATTCACTTAAAACGGTCAATCTTACAATAGATTTTGCTATGATATTTTTCAGAGCAATGCCAATTGGCGGTAGGTCGAGTAACTTTCGAGTGTAGCCGTTGGAGTAGTTCTTAGTGCTATTCTAGTATGCAAAGTGCAGAAATTCGCTGAATTTTTATTGGTTATGGGATAGTTCTTATTCCCTATTGCATAGGATTTATTCTCCCTTATTCTCGGGACTTGCTCTGCTTTGATTAAAAAACTATTGCCGTCTCAGAGATACCCAGTATCTAAATCCAAACTACTTTATTTTTATTAAAACAAAATTAAATCTGTAAGATATTCTTTATTTTAATTTATTTCATAATTGATTTAACTTGAACCGGAACATCTTTTTAATATTTATATGCAAATATATTTTCAAATAATGATACTAGCGCTAAAATATTCTCTGGCTTCCTGGCTTTAAATGGGAGAAATTAAGTTACAAACTTCTTAGACGATTTATGAAGTGAATTTTAAATCACAGCGGCATATTGGTGAATCAGAAGGAACATATACTGGCATAGTGATGAGAGCAATACATCATCATGCTCAGGCTTCTGAAGAAGGATACAAATTTTTGGTAAACGGCGACATAAACCAGCAATGTAAAGGTCTGCACTTAGTCTTCTTAAGTTATAATCCCAAATACTATCTATATAAATAGTTTAAAATTTCAATAAATTTATTTAAATAATGAATGCAAAACTTTTCGAAGTTTGGGCAAAGTTTGGAAACAAAAATTTAAAGCTTGGCTCTACTTCAAATTTCTTGTTCAATTCCACTATAAAGTTACTCTTTGCTATCATCCCCGACGGGTTGGTTAAAAAATAGGATAAAGTCAATTTAAGTTGATGAAAGGCTTCAATTAAAAACAAAATTTTTGGTGGAAGCAATTTTTAAAATTCCTATATTTTGGGGTAAGGAAAAAACTCTTCTATCGATAAATATAAATCAAATATTTCCAAATTTTAAAGATTTTAATTTCCATAGTTTAGTTTAAAATAATCGCGTGAGTAAAAGCCGTTATTAAAAGGTTAAATAAGAAAATAAATCTATATAAACTCACATACACTTGGTTAAAAAACCACCAAGCCAAGCAAATACTCACTCACATCGAACACAAACAAGAGTGCTGAGTGTTGAGTGTCATTGGTTTGAGTGAAGAGCTGCAAAGTGACTTCACCATAAGCGAAGAGACACAAGAGATACAGAGAAAAACAAGCGACAAAACGCCAGGAAGAAAACAACTTGCGAATGGTCAGCAACTTGCCAAGGAAATTCAACAAAAATTCAATGAAATCCGCTACAAGTTGAAGCGCAGACAAAAGAGCCCAAACAATGACACTCGCTTAGACTCACCCTCTTCAGCTTATTGCCAAAATTGACCCTAAATTGCCAATGACATTCCGCGCAAGCATTGACAACAGTCGAACAAACAAAAACATACAGAAGTTGCGAGTCAACAGCCGTGACAAGTTTTTCTGCTTTTTATTTTTTTCTTGTTGCCTGTGAGGAGGGCGAAATCTTTTCAGGGAATTTTTTGTGTTCTTTTCTTTTTCTTTTTTTTTGATTTCTGGTTGTCATTTCTTCAGCGATTTTTTGCGTTTCTGTGTTTCTACCGTTTTCCCCCACTTTTTAATTGGCTATTCATACAAAGAGATAGTAACAGCAAAAAGAATCGTGAATGAAATGCCTTGATTGCAAAAGTAGTCTCCCTACTTCTTCAAGGAAACATAAGAGACAGTTGTATAAATAATAAAAGACTGAATGTAAACAGATTGGGGGAGATCAAAGACTCTTATAATAGATAAGGGTGTATGTATTCGTACACCACACTTGTGTATACAAACAAAAATATTTGTTAATAAAAATTTTGTATATATTTTTAGTGCCGAAATATTGCATAGGCTCGCTTGGTCTGAGGAAAACATAGCAAAACGGTGACAAAAGCTGCTTAGCAGAGCAAGCAACCCAGAATAAAAAAAATATTGCCTTGCTTTCAGATTTCCAAATGGCATTTGTCTTTGTTGTTTCCTATACCTATTTTCAAGTTTTTATTTCCACTGTTTTTCATCAGCTTGTGTGTATTGGATATGCTATGAAAATATTTCATTTGAACTCTAGAAATACATATGTGTTGGTGACACTCGCTCATAGCCTTTGAATAAGATTTGGCTAGTATGAATATAATATTATATAAGTAAATATATGTGATAATAACAATAAGCTATATACTGTCGATTTCTACTGGAAATCTATTTGTGTTTACATGGGACACTCATCTTTCGCAAACCACAAAACGATTTTAGGAGCAACAAAATCACAAGAGAACCAATAGAAATGAGACAGCATAAAACAGAAAAGGAAATCGAAAACGAATTCACAGGATATTCCAGCTACTTCATTGTTTAACAACAAATATTCGTAAATGAAATAAAATAATAATAAAAAAAGTTATTAAAAAAATCACATATATATAATAAAATAAAAAACCATAAAAAAGTATAAATAAAATAAATAAAATAAAATCTAATATAATAAAATTATTAAAAGTAAAGAAAAATAAAATAAAATATTATAAAATATATAAAATAAAATATATTACAATAAAATAAAATTAAATAAAAAAAAAAACAAAAATAAAATAAAATAATATAAACCAAAATAAACTAAAATGAAATAAAATAAACAGAAATAAAAAAATAGAATAAAATAAAATAAAATAAATTAAAATAAAATAAAATAAAATAACATAAAAAAAATAAAATAAAATGAAATGAAATAAAATGAAATAAAATAAAATAAAATAAAATAAAATAAAATAAAATAAAATAAAATAAAATAAAATAAAATAAAATAAAATAAAATAAAATAAAATAAAATAAAATAAAATAAAATAAAATAAAATAAAATAAAATAAAATAAAATAAAATAAAATAAAATAAAATAAAATAAAATAAAATAAAATAAAATAAAATAAAATAAAATAAAATAAAATAAAATAAAATAAAATAAAATAAAATAAAATAAAATAAAATAAAATAAAATAAAATAAAATAAAATAAAATAAAATAAAATAAAATAAAATAAAATAAAATAAAATAAAATAAAATAAAATAAAATAAAATAAAATAAAATAAAATAAAATAAAATAAAATAAAATAAAATAAAATAAAATAAAATAAAATAAAATAAAATAAAATAAAATAAAATAAAATAAAATAAAATAAAATAAAATAAAATAAAATAAAATAAAATAAAATAAAATAAAATAAAATAAAATAAAATAAAATAAAATAAAATAAAATAAAATAAAATAAATTAAAATAAAATAAAATAAAATAAAATAAAATAAAATAAAATAAAATAAAATAAAATAAAATAAAATAAAATAAAATAAAATAAAATAAAATAAAATAAAATAAAATAAAATAAAATAAAATAAAATAAAATAAAATAAAATAAAATAAAATAAAATAAAATAAAATAAAATAAAATAAAATAAAATAAAATAAAATAAAATAAAATAAAATAAAATAAAATAAAATAAAATAAAATAAAATAAAATAAAATAAAATAAAATAAAATAAAATAAAATAAAATAAAATAAAATAAAATAAAATAAAATAAAATAAAATAAAATAAAATAAAATAAAAAAAATAAAATAAAATAAAATAAAATAAGATAAAATAAAATAAAAAAATAAAATAAAATGAAATAAAATAAAATAAAATAATATAACAAAAAATAAAATAAAAAAATTAAATAAAATAAGATAAAATAAAATTAATTAATATAAAACAAAATAAAATAAAATAAAAAAATAAAATAAAATTAAATTAACTTAAAATAAATTTAATTAATTCAAATAAAATAAAATAAAATAAATTAAAATAAAATAAAATAAAATAAAATAAAATAAAACAAAATAAAATAAAACGAATTAAAATAAATTAAAACTTGAAATAAAATTAGAGTTAAATCAGTTTTTTATGAACTATACCATTATAAATATTTCAAAATTTAGTCAAGCTTTTTGATGTCATCATTGTACCATTAATAGGAATACAGTAATATTGCTGGTGAACAAATCATTATAAAATAGATGACATACGCTGAGCTGCTACCAAGAGGCATCCACAAAATCGCCGTCAAAACAATATTTTATACAATTTTTATTAACCATATTTAATATTGCGTTATACAAATAGCCCCGTCTCGATATAATTTTATTTTCTGACTAATTGACCACATTAGTTTGACTTGACATGGCAGCTTTTGCAAATTTTCATAATAAAGCGAATTGTTTGCATAAAAATATTTATATGTATTTCGGTTATTGTTATTGCGCTGCCAGTTATTTTGATGCAAATTTCATACAAAAAATAATGGTCGAAAATTATTTTTATAACCGTTCGTAGCTTGTTGATTGTTGAGGGAGTTTATGATAGTCATATTTCCCAAAAGCCATTAGTATATTTATTTAATTATTTATTTCAAAACAAAATGTGGCGCAAGTGCTGAACGAATATTCACATATATGTACATCTATCATATACATATACCTACATACATACATATGTGCTTATTTTTTGGGGAGCTTATAATTTTGTGCAGGCGGATATTATTATTTTTTTTTGTAGGAAATAAAACTAGTTGAGATAGTAATTGTATATTTTTTTAGTGCTATGGGAAATATTAGGATAATTTAAAATATTGTTTATAAAATATACTCGCATGGAATAGATTAATTTGGAAGAAAAAACCTTCATGTACTCGTAGTATAACAATCATCATCATAAGAAGACCACCACAAATATTTACATGCTTAAAGAGATTATTTAACAAACACTTTTGGTTTCGTTCTCTTGCAGAAAAAATAAAATTTATTAATCAAACAAAGCATAATACTGGCTAAACCCGATTTTTCGATTGGATTCTTTAATATGAATAATTTCTTTTAAATCCGGATTTGAGATAATGAACAAGAATTTATATTATTCTACTATCACAAACAAATATTGAGTAACGGCACATGTAAGGAATAGTGAACATAAGGAGGTCAGGTTGTTGAGTTTTGTTGAGAGGAATACCAGAAAATGCAGAACAGGAACAGGAGCAAAACAAAATATTTCTCTCATACTATTCTTAGAAAAAATAGGAATATTCGCCAATGTAATTAAGTGACTCCCAATTGCTTTCACCTGAGCATATATTCGGCCCTCGTTTCGTAAGATCCTCGTTTCGGTGGGCCAATCATATAATATAAGTAGAGACTCTAAAACTCACTGTAAAAGGTAGAGCGAGAGTGAGAGATAGAGAGTGAGGACATACATACATAGTGGTTTACAACCACTGCAGCGATTTGGGTGCGGCGGAAGGAGTGAAAATCGGATGGCTGTGTTTCATAATTGCGGTAAAACGAAACTTGTCTGCGAGAAGATAGCGGGTTAACCTCATATTAAGTACGCATTTCTCTTATTCATCAACCCCTGTAGTAGTTTATTTTTGATCAGATAGATACAAATTAAATGTTGCTATCTTTTTCAGAAGAAGCCTCTCACCCTATTTATTTACGCTGTTGCATCATTAATTTTTCAGTTGATCCTTTAAATAAAAAATCTTAAATCATTTGCCGTGCTTGTGAATGGAAGTACAAATTTTCTTCTGAATTCTTATGAGAACATAGTGTTCATTACAGCTGGCTTTTCTAAGTGACGGATTTCAAGTGTGACGCACAGATTATAGGAAAAAGGGTTCATCTTCCAGGTTAGCTCACTCTTACCAGGTGTGTTTGTTGAAGGTTGCCGGTTTTACTAGTAGATGTCGCTAGCAATATGTATAAATTTCTATGATTTGGCATGTATGTAATTTTTTTCTATTGACTTTAACCTACAAAAATACGCAAGTCACATTCCGCCAAAATAATAGCGTTATATTTGTTTACCTCAGTGGATATGTCGAGTTTCGTTCCAAGTAAATCGCATTTGCGACATTCGTTGCTTTTCTTATTTCATCAATAGAAAAAAGCAGCTAAAGCTCACCGGTTGCTGGTAGAAACTTATGGTGTTTGTGAAATGCTGCTTCAACGATTCGAAAGGAAATCTTTTCTGCATCGAATTGTTACGGGGGACGAAAAATGGATTTATTTTGAGAACCCGAAGCAAAAAAAATCATGGCTTTCCCCTGGTGAAGCTGGCCCATCGACTGCAAGGCCAAATCGCTTTGGCCGTAAGACAATGCTCTGTGTTCGGTGGGACCAGTGTGGTGTGGTGTACTACGAGTTGTTAAAACCTGGTGAAACGGTGAACACGGATCGCTACCGACAACAAATGATCAATTTGAATCATGCGTTGATCGAAAAACGGTCGGAATGGGCCCGAAGACATGGCAAAGTTATCTTGCAACATGACAACGCGCCATCTCATACCGCTAAACTGGTGAAAGACACATTAAAAACACTTAATTGGGAAATATTATTACACCCGCCGCACTCTCCAGACCTCGCGCCGTCCGACTATTACCTTTTCGCATCGATGGGACACTCCCTTGCAGAGCAGTGCTTCGCTAATTTTGAAGAAGTCGAAAAATGGCTCGTCGAATGGTTTGCCTCGAAAGAGAAAAAGTTTTTTTGGAATGGTATCCATAATTTTCCTGAGCGATGGGCGAAATGTGTAGAAACCAATGGTCAATACTTTGAACAAAAAATTTTGAGATTCCTCTGAAAACTATGTGTTTTCTTTTTCGAAAAAACCGGTAAACAGAAATGTGGCCCAACAGCTGAACTTTCAACGTCTACACACACAGAGTGGGCATCGGAATCAGAATTTTATCTCAGAAAACCCTACAAGCTTTCGAAATAATGCAGGCAGAGGTCTTTACGGCAAGGAAAGCCGCTGAACTGGTTAATTTCGAAGGACAATTGAAACAAAAATCTCTTTTTTTTTCAAAAAATGTACTTTAAAACAGGATTGCAGTAGAAAAGCTGGCTGAATAAGTATGGTCAAATAAGTATGGTGGATAGCTAAATATTTGGCGATCTAAAAGACGGTCCATTAAGGAGCGCTAAATATGCTGTAAATTCCCGTACAGCAAAAGTCATGTGTAAGAGCAGCGTAAAGGTGACATATCCACTACAGAAAGACGACGGGAGTGCAGGATAGTCGTAGACCAAAAAAAAAACCCTCAGAGAAAGAACATTATTAGCATTGACGTTGGAGCACAGTTTCTTTCAGGCCTTACCTAGAGCTAGTTTTAAATATTTAGTAATTTCGCTGTTCAGAGGATTAGAAGAAAATACGATATCGGAGAACCTCTAGAACTTAGCAAAAAGTGCTAAATACTAAACTACTAAATCCCAAACTAAATTGTATCCCCATCTAGTACTAAAAGGAATCAAAATGTCTAGATAAGGTATAGGAGCCAGCTAGTGTAAGCTAACTTAACCTGAACAAAAATGTGCCGCCTAGTAGATGAAGCTGGCAAAAGCTTCGTTTCTAGAAAATTAAAAGCGCACTCTACTTGATGTTCTTTGAACAATAAGCAGCTAGGGAATAATTCATAATTTATGGAGCAGTAGGAAGGTAAGTTAAATGGGAGATGACCAACATGCAGCAATTAATTGCAGCTGCTGAGGAGTCAAATTGATGATTGAACTAGTATACAGGCTCATATCTCTTGTAAGTAAGTCTTGCAAAAAGTTTTCCACAACGTTTATGCACATTAAGCGCTTTAGAAGATTTGGTATATTTGCTGATGTTCGGCCTTATACATTTATAAAATACATACATACATATGTATGTAATGGAATTCAGGAAATTTGAGAGTGCTCAAATTATCGAAAAATATCTCAAAAATTTCTTGAAAAAAAAATTAAATTAATTTAAATAATAATTTTCAAAATACAATTTCCATATTTAATGCAGAAACTTTCACAAAATTTCAAAAGACTTAACAAGAAAACGCACGAGTGGCAAGTAAGCCTGCACCTTTGCATTTTCAACAACACAACACAAACTCAATTAACAACCGCATTAACTCCCAAGTACAATCCCTTTTGCTAAACGAAAACATTTATAGCTCGACCAGCTACATGTATAATCCCAAGTTAGTGCCATATTAAAACGTGTATACAGTTTGGCAGGGAGAAGAACGAAAAGCATGTCGGTGGATAAGTTTGCAACTTGAAACCTCAAAAGCCTCTCTGACTTGCCTTCGATCATACAAATGCATCAACGAGAAAATATACGCAACTACTATATAAAGGGTGTTCCGAAATAAGCGCAAGATTGAAATTAAATTTGAGAAACAGTTTTTATTCTTTTGTTTGTTGAATTTTTCAATGATTATACATGACATGCCATTCTGAAGAAAAAGGTACGAGTCCTGGGTTTTCCGAACCAATTGTAGAAAATAAATTTGTCTAATTGTGATCGCCTTTCGGCAGTGAAGATCAAGCCCTTCGGATGTATTTCTGACATGAAATAAAAACAGCTCTTCATAAAAATTCATCGGTCGTACATCGGCGGCATAGAATAAACCATAGGTTTCTCCATTTGTTGGAATTCATTAAGACGCAAAATTACAAATTGGAGGAGGAGCACGGCCGAAATTCGCTTCAGCGGTTACAAAGCGCCAATTATATAATGTTGAATCTCCTCCCTTAAAACACGTTTGTTGCTATAGAACTGTGATTTTAACTAACCCCATTAAAAGAAATCTAATTGATCACCAAAAGTAGAGAGTACATTACCTGGAAATGTCTCATGCAGTAGTTGAAGTGTTCCACGGACATTTGACACCGCCTTATTGAAACCACATATTGGCGTCATCAATATCTTTAACTTTCGGCAAAAAGAACTGGTTTATCATATCTCAATATCGAGCACCACTAACAGTCACAACTTGACCAGCCTGATTTTTAAAAATGGTATTGTCCAATTATGCTTCCAGCTCAAAATCCACACCGAAAAGTGACACGTTGTGGATGCATTTGTTTTTTGACAATCAAATTTGAGTTCACAGAACCCCAGAAGCCGCAATTTTTTGGTGATTAACAAACCCATCAAGGTGAAAATGTGTTTCCTCGCTTAGGATGGATTTGCTTGAAAAATCAGTATCCATTTGTTGATGCTCAATAATTCATTCAACAAAGTCTCTTTGCTGCTCATGGTCATTAGGCTTCAGTTGTTGTGTTAATTGAATTTTGTAAGCATGGAGACACAGACCTTTAGTCAGTATACGCTGTAGAGGGCTTCTTGAAACCGACGCCGAATAAGGGCTCCTGGATTTTAACCGACATTCTCACGCCCTGCTTTGATATTATCATTTGAACGACTAGTTTTTGAACAACCAGTCTCCTGTCTACCGAATTTCTCAATTAATCTCTTCACAGTTGACGAAGTTAAAGCACTATTCCGACGAAATTTTCGAGCTGCGTCCGCTATGCTTTCTTTATTTTTTGAAATATTGTTTAATGCTTAAGACTCGTTGTTCTATCGTGTAATGCTCCATTTTTACTAAGCATAAACTGTCAGCTGTCGATTTGTTTTTTTTTTAAGATTATCAACACCTTACTATATAAATGGCAGCGTTAATTTTGGGACACCCTGTACTTCTATGCAGGTATGTACATATTTACCTATGTATGTGAGTTTTAACTGTTGATTGAAATTCAGCATAGCTGCATTTAGCTCAACTCCGTCAAAAACTTCCAGCCGCAGCAGTTTCAGTAGCAAAGTTTCAAAGTTTCCACAACGCAACGACGAAATGACGAAAGGACGACTACTCGCCGAAGCGCATATTCTTCGCCTTGGGTTGGGTTGATTCCTTAGTTGCATGGTGTGTTTGGTTGGTCTCTGTTTAAGTTGCGTACGCATTTAATGAGCGCATTCAGTTGCAAATTTTCTGCAAATTACACGCACGAGAACGTCATTCTCCCCAGCACACCCATCAGGCAACTGCATTTGGTAGATATGTTTTAAATGCAATAACACACACATTCACACGCATAAACACACACGCACTTACTAATGTATTCATGCACGTTTTGTCTAATGTTGCCAAATGCAGGTGACGCGTATAAAGATTTTCTTGATTGCTTTCATCCAGGAAAGCATTTTCGAAAGGAAACTTTTCCAAAAAGTGCGGTTGAATGTGTAGTGCGTATACATATGTACATATGTTTGTGTACATATACATATATGCAAATAGTGAAAAGGGAAGGAAGGAAATACATAAAATCTCATCATAGAAATTACATGCGTATATATAGAGTAGAGATGCGTTAAATGTCGAGTTGGCAAAACAAGCATCAATGTGTTGTTGTTGCTGGTGTTGTTGTCAGCACTGTGTTGCATGGAAGTTTCGTATTTTTTCTCACATTACAAACCGTCTGCTGATGCAATTCGTATTTGTTTAACCTGTTCCTTTAATGCATTTGCAAAAAGTTTGTGATTCTTGGTTGCGAGATAATTGAATATGTGATGCAGAGCATTGCTTTTGCTAGATTTATCTGGGTACGACGTGTATACACGTATGTTTGTCAAAGAATTACATTAGAGTGGATTAAAAGCGAGTTGAGTTGCGTAAAATTATTTTGCTAAGGTACGCCCGTGTGTAATATAATTAAATTAGTAGTGCATTTATGCTGGAAAATATGATGGAAAAAATGCTAAGACTTAATATGTATTGGGTTGCCTCAAAAGAAACCGGCGAATTTTCATACAGACGGCGTTGATAATTTTATTTGAACAGCTTGTGACTATTTAATTTTAACAGTTAGCTCTCACGTTTAACTTTTTTTTTAGAAAAAAGTACGCGTAATTTTGTTTATATTGTTTGGAGCCCACAAAATAACACTTTCGCCATATTTTACTTTATTATTTCCTTAAAGGGAAATATGCAGCGCATGTTGCTAAAAAGTTGCGTAGTTTGTATGGTGATAAGGCCTTGAAAGAAACACAGTGTCGAAGTTGGTTTGTCAAATTCCATTCGGGAGACTTTTCACTCAAAGATAAGCCACGTTCAGTTCGGCCAAGTGAAGTTGATGATGACGATACCAAGGCTTTAATCGAATCGGATCGTCATGTAACTGAACGTGAGATTGGAGAAAAGTTAAGCACACAAAAAAAAAATTGATATTTGGGTATTACATAAATTGAAAAAAATTCATTTAACAATCCGCTTCAACGCTGATATGCATGTTAAACGCTATGAATATGATCTGTTTTTGAAGCAAATCATAACTGGAGATGAAAAATGGGTTGTTTACAATAAAATCAATCTAAACCATGGTCCAAGCATCAAGCGCTACAAATCACTTCAAAGGCTGATATTCACCAAAAGGCGATTATGCTGTCAGTTTAGTGGAATTGGAAGGGTATGGTATATTTTGAGCTGCATCCAAGGAACCAAATTTGGATGTCTACTAAGAAGAACTGGACAAACTGAATACATCCATCAATGAGAAGCGGCCAGAATTGGTCAATCGTAAGGGTGTCATATTCCACCAAGATAATCGTTAACCGCACATATGTGTATATTTGGTCACTCGCCAAAAACTGAGAGAGCTTAGCTGGGAACTGTTGACGCATCCACCATACAGTCCAGATCTTGCATCGTCAGACTACCATTTGTTTTGACCTTTGCAGAACTCATTAAATGGTAAAACTTTCGAAAATGACGAGGCTATAAAATCGCACTTGGTTCAGTTTTTTGCAGATAAAGGCCAGAAGTTCTATGAGCGTGGAATAATGATTTCGCCGGAAAGTTAGCGTAAGATCATCCAACAAAATGGAATTTACATAATTGATTAAAGTTCATTATAAAATTAAAAAAAAAAATGTATTTACTTTCTTTTAAAAAATCGCCGGTTTTTTATTGTGGCAACTCAATCGGTTTTGACATGACAAAATTTGTTTTATTTTCTTTTTATGAAAATATAATAAAACCTATAATAACATAGCAATCAAAATGAATGAATAAAAATTAATCAAAATTGCGAATAAAAAAGTTGTTTAACTCTGCAAGGAAGTTCTCGATTGAAATGATTATACAGTGTAGTAAAGAGTTGACAACCATAAAAAAACAAAAAACAAATCGCTAGCTGGCTGTTTAGGCTTAGTGAAAATGAAGTATTACACGATAGAACAACGAGTCTTAAGTATTATATTAAACAATATTTTAAAAATATAGAAAGCGTGACGGCCACAGTTCGAAAATTTCATATAAAATAATGTCAGAATAGTGTTTTAACTTCGTCAACTGTGAAGAGATTAATTGAGAAGTTCGGGAGACAGGATCCGCTGGAGACGTACACACTATCTAAAAGAAGGCATTTAAATGACAATATTGAAGCAGTGCGTGATAGTATCAATGATAATCCGAAAACCTCAATTCGGCATCGTGGACAAGAATTTCAAATTTGAAGAAACTCTCTACTAAAGATCCAGCGCAGTTGAGTAGGTAATTTCTTGACGAACAAAAATCTAACTCTACAAGTCGCTCATTATTTCCAATCTGCTATATATGTAGTGCCGAAGCCTGGACATCAAATGAGCTGGCTTTGGGTGCCTTCGAGAGAAAAATTTTGCGAACGATTTATGGTTCGTTTGCATGTTACATCGGCGAATACTGCAGGAAGGATGAGCTGTACGGGTCATATGCTAACATTTATGTAATTCAGCGAATAAAGAGACAGCGGTGGAATCAGAGGAAAAGGATTTCCAAATGTGCCAAACAGCGAAGAGAAGGACCGAATGGTTTAAGCGATGTCCACATTAATAAAAAAAGGAGAAGAAATAGATTTTCATCTTGCAATAAATTTTATAAGGTCTTTTGGCATAGCCAAAGTAAGCTCTTCTTCATAAACTTCATCTCCTTCTAGAATATCACGAAGAGAACCTTATCTACTTGATGTGATTTGAGCTATCTTTAGGGATTTTGAAATCACAGTAACTCAAATCAAGGTATATGCATTTTTGTGGAAAATTCCCATTAATGGAGATTTCGATGAGAACTTAGAGAACACAAAAATGTAAAACTTGAGCACATAGAAAGAGCTATTAGATTCGATTGAATTAAGCAAAATGTGCGTTTTATTCCTGATTTTTAATTTTTGAAATAAAAACTAAGTTAATAAGCTATAAAATTTTTATTTTTGTCAGGTTTGAGAAAAAAGTTTGAAAAAACTAATGAATAACTACAATAAATAAAAAAATTTCAATCCCAAAAAATTTGGACAAAGAGTTTATGTAAGAAATTTCACGAAAAATTATCAAGTATCAGCAAATAAATACTGCCAGAATATTTATAATTTTTCTAATTGGTATAACTATCGACCCGATTTAATGCACAAAATCAGGATAAATTATATACATGTATGTATATGTATAAGTATATGAATATGACTGTAGATAATGTGATGTGACTATGCTTATTGCAAATCTAAATTGAACATTCAGCCAAGCAAGTTCGTCGTCTGAATTATGCGCGCTAAAGTTACTGGAAACACACACACACACACACAGTGGCTGCCAAAAAATATTTCCATAATAAATTTGAAATATTTGTTTTCCGCCTAATGAAATTGAAATATTTATTAAGTTCGTACTGGATTTAGGCAGAGTTAAATCTCGAACTGATTACTCAGAATGAAATTTTCTAATTTAATTAGCACAGCATATATTCGGCTTTTATAAAATTAATATTGAGCTATATAAACATAAATTTATTTAAACTAAAAATTCGGGCAATTTAAGCTTTTTCGCGTATTTTTGAGCATTGTAAATAAAAAATTTAACTTTTTTCCCAGAACTTTCTTCTATAATTTTAATTTTATTTATGCAAAGTGCAAAACTCAATGAAATAGTAAAGAAATTTTGACAAGCAAAATTGAAATTTGAAAAATTACAAATTATCATTTGAGCAGTTGAGCAACGAACGAGTATCGAGCTGCTCACAGTGCTCGATACCCGGGTATCTGGAGCTCTACTACACATACAAATGGAATAAACTCTACTCTACTAGGCTTCTTCTTCGGTTATAGCCGAGTTAACAAAAGCATGCCACGCATTCCTCCTTTTCGCTGTTTAACGCCAAGTCCTTCTCCACCTGGTCTTTCAAATGACGTGTATGTCTTCCTTTTGGTCTATTTCCCCCGGCGGGTACTTCACCAAAAACATGCTAAGCTGGATTAATCTTATCCATCCAGACCACATGACCTAGCAAGCGTATTCGTAGCCGCTGTCTCTTGATTCCTCGAAGTTGTGAATATCAACAATGACGTGGCAGCCGAGTCGCGAATGCGTTGAATATTTGTTTGATGACAGGAAATATTTTGTATTGCCTTCCTTCACTATCAGATACATAGTTCGATTTCTTATCCATTAAGGAGAAAGCTGAACTCATGGCGTGGTTATCGAAGCGACGTACGCCAGCAGCTGTACACTCTTATAGAATATTGAACTTTCTTTATTTATAATTTTCGTCAGCAATAAATTAAAGATATCACACGATAAGGAATCACCATGTCTGAAACCTCGTTTGGTATCGAAAGCCTTGGAGAGTTCGCTCCCGATATTGACAGAACTTTTAGTGTTTACAAAGCCGTATAAGTCTTGCGAGGATTCCGAATTCAGACGTAGCGGCGTAGAGGAATCTCCTTTTCGTATTGTTGAAGGTTTCTTTAAAATCGACGAAGAGGTGGTGTGTGTTGATCCTCTTTTCACGGGTCTTATATAAGATAGTGACTAGTAGATTTGCCAGTATCCTCGATACGACCTTATTTGCGATGTTAAGAAGGTTTATCCCATGGTAATTGGCGCAGACTGTGGAATCACCTTTTTTGTGGATTGGGCAGAGCACACTTAGGTACCTATCATCGGGCATGCTTTCATTCCACCATATTTTGCAAGGAAGCTGATGCATCTACCTTAACAGTTCTTCACCGTCATGTTTGAATAGCTCTACCGGTAGGCCGTCAGCCCAAGTCGTGCAATGAAACATTTGTTCCAACATCATCGATTGTGGAAGCGGGCTTGTCATCTCTTGGTGTTACAGTTTCACCGCCATTCAGCAGGCTGGAGAAGTGTTCCTTCCATAAATTCAGTTCAACTCAATTCTTGGTATTTATTCCATCCCGCCCCTGTAATGTTGCGAGGTAAGCAGGCTGTTTTCTCTGCACTTCGGCACGGTAATCCAGCTGTTTTTGCGACCTTACGCATGCAACTGTACATAGGGAGCTTGAAATTCCGTCTCACAGTTTCCTTATGCCGAGTTGCTGATGAGTACTCTCAGCGAAAAGGAGTACAAGTCGAGTAGAAAACTATTGTGATTGCAACTTTGTAGGCTTATAGATTAGGTGAATCTTAACAACACCACACTCATTTGTGAGAGCAATGCCTGCAGTTAAAAACGTTTGTTATCTTATAAGAATGACTAGGCAGAGTATGACGTGTAAGATGACGATCAGATTGTCCTTGGGATTCACCTAAAGATACTTAAGTGTCTATAGGAGAAGCAAAAAGTGCATTACCTTATCTCTTTCCGGTATTCTCGGATAATAAAAATTTTTTATGAAGTCCTATGAATGAATAAAATATAAGAGACATCCGCCTATTGACCTTTCGTTATTTTTCTAGGCTTCATCTCGAAAGAGTAGCATTATTGGAATATGCAAATTTTTCTATATTTTTTTTTTTTTGATAAAAATTTTATTCATCAAAGACACTTTCACTCACAAAAGAGAGAGGTGTCTTTCCAGAGGGCGCATTGCGATAATGAACTTCGTTTTGATTGTCTTATAACTACATACAAATACACATACAATAAGCATAAAGTGGCTAATTTTGTTAAACGCGCTAAAATTTGCAACAAAAACAAAAAAAAAAGAACAAAAAAAGCTATTTTTTGAAAGCGTGAAATGCCGCCAAAATATCTAAAAACCACATTAAGCAAAACTGTCGGTGAACAAAAAACAAAAACAAAAAAAAAAAATAAAATAACAACAAACGACTCTAACTGCCACATTTTGTTGCACTAATAGCACGTTTATGCCCGCTTTACACTATTTGACTGCTAACGGACCGTTATATTCGTTATTATTGCGCTGCGGCAGAGACAAAACGGTGGATTTTGTTGTTGTTGTTGTTGTTGTTTACTTCCAAGCCATGGTCAATAAAAATGTGGTTAAATTTGGGTAAAATGCGATGCAAGCGGAGCGGTTGTTGTTTGTTATTATTATAACTGTTGTTGTTGTTGTTGTTGGTTGTTGTTTTTGTTGCTGTTGGAGCTGCCCTGCAATTCCTGCACGCCTCTGTGGTTGCATGTGCTGCCTGAGCATTTTATTTGCGCACTCTCTCTCATATACATACAGACATATACGAATACACATACATACATATGTACCTATAACGCAAACTTATACTGAACTATTTTTAAATCACTGTTGCGGAGTTAACGGTAAATGCAACGGCAACAACTGACGCGGCAAACAGCTGCAAATATCGCGGTTTGTTTTGTCATTTATACATATATATATATATATGTATATAATATAACTATTTATTTAGCACTTTACCATTTTATCTGCATTTCATGCTCCTCTCACCCGTTTTGTTGTTGGTAGCAGTTTAAAGAATACAGTTGAAAATAAAAATAACGGTAAATGTGCAAAACAAAATAATAAGCACTTCCACACTGCCGACTACTTTGCTGCTGCTGCTGCAATCTTCTTGCGTCATTTAAACAGATATACATGAGCTCGCACACATACATACATACATGTTGCCTAAAGGTTACCACAAGCTGCTAAACAGTAGCCGGCGGAAAGTACCACTAGCCAAAGGCCGCACTACACAGTACCCACTAACCAACGAAGCGACTAACCGCCGAACCGCCAAAAATTACCAAACAACAACACATGTTCGTGAAGACTTTCAAAACTTTTTCATTTTCAGTTTACGAACGGAATATTTTTCCTTTTTTTTGGTTTTTTTTTGGTTTTTTTTTAATTTTGTGGGATCTCTGAGATGTTTAAATACAAATTTTCTATTTTTTTTTGCTTTTACTTCTTTATTTTCTAGTCTCTTATTCTCCCAGCTTTAGCTCTTTGTTGACCACGCTTAGCGCTTCTTAACTTGGTTGTTGTTGTTATTGTTGTTGTTTTGTAAGTTGTCGTTAAACGCTGCAGCGATTATGTCTAACGCGCTACTTAACATGTGATAAGAATCGCTAAGAAAAGATTGGTCCAAAACTATTGCGATGACGGAAAAGCTTAACTGAGAATTAGCTAATTTTAGTAATTTTTAGTTACAGTTAAATGCACTAGTATCCACTTAGTGGATATATACCATATACCTATGTACCAGGTGTGTTAGTTGAAGTTTGCCGGTTTTTTCGATAAAGAAGACATTTAATTTTCAGAGGAATCTTAAAACTTTTTTATTCAAAGTATTGACCATTAGTTTCTACACATTTCGCCCATCTCTCAGGCAAATTATGGATACCATTCCAAAAAAAAATTCTCTCTTTCGAAGCAAACCATTCGACGAGCCATTTTTCGACTTCTTCAAAATTAGCGAAGCACTGCTCTGCAAGGGAGTCTCCCATCGATGCGAAAAGGTGATAGTCGGACGGGGTGAGGTCTGGAGAGTACGGCGGGTGCGAAAATATTTTCCAATTAAGTGTTTTTAATGTGTCTTTCATCAGTTTAGCGGTATGAGACGGCGCGTTGTCATGTTGCAAGATAACTTTGCCATGTCTTCGGGTCCATTCCGACCGTTTTTCGATCAACGCATGATTCAAATTGATCATTTGTTGTCGGTAGCGATCCGTGTTCACCATTCTACCAGGTTTTAACAACATGTAGTGTTTCTGCCAATTTTTGTTGCGATTGAGTTGGATCAACATGCAATTCTTCGTCTTCGAACTTTTTCGCTGCACCAGGATGTTCATTGTCTGTCAAATCGAAATCTCCACTTTTAAATTGACGAAACCATGTCTCACATGTTCTAAACACTGGAGCATGTTCACCATAAGTTTCTACCAGCAACCGGTGAGCTTCAGCTGCTTTTTTCTTTTGATGAAATAAGAAAAGCAACGAATGCCGCAAATGCGATTTACTTGGAACGATACTCGACATATTCACTGAGATAAACAAATATGACGCTATTATTTTGGCGGAATGTGTCTTGCGTATTTTTGTAGGTTAATGTCAATAGAAAAAAATTACATACATGCCAAATCATAGAAATTTATATATATTGCTAGCGACATCTACTATTAAAACCGGCACACTTTAACAAGCACACCTGGTATATATACCTATGACTCGTCCAGGGCAATCGTCTATCTATTTATATAAATATATATGGTATATATTGGGGCTTTGTAACCGTTGAGAATGAGTTTAAAAGTAAATTTTTTTTAGTGAATTAAGAGCGTGATGGCAGACTATAGTTGAACGTTTCAGAGAGACCTATGAATGGGGCTTTCAGTTAGAGGGACTTCGATTTTCACAGGCTTCTCTTGAGGTAAATTCTACACCAGCCAAATTGTTCGCCAATAAAAGCAACACACGATAATAACTTGGTGCGAGGTCTCAACCAAAATCTCGTTACATCTGGCGACTCACTAATCATGTGTGGTCTGCCGTTGTCCTGATGAACCCTATCGTAGGCCAAAGCTTAGCGCTTCTGGTCGATTGCTTCTTTCAAACCCCTCCGAACTGCTGACAGTACAGGCCCAAATGGTAAGTTTGGCAGTAGGGTGCAGCTCATAGTGGATGAATCCTAGCCAATTCCCCTAAACACACAACAAAACCTTCCTGGCCGTCAGTCCTCCCTTGGATACCATATGTGCCGGCTCACTGACCTGTGACCCTTTTCCCTTGATGTTGCTGTGAGTGGTACAACAAACATTCGCTTCAGAAAGGGGTCGGTTTTGTAACGATTCAGCAGCGATTCGCTATTGGAAATTCGGTCCAAGAGATGTGGCACCCACATATCGAGCATTTTTGTGTATTCAGCCTTTTTTAAGTGGTTCCCAAACTATTTTTTGTGTAATGTTTAGCTCTTGGGCAATCAAAACAATGCTCACATGACGGCCAGACTTGACGATTTCCATTATTTTTTCGATATTTGTGACAATTAACCTTACATCCTGAGTAGTATATTTTATATCAAAATTACCGGAACGAAATCGACGAAACCAAAATTGTGCATGATTGACGGTTACAGTAACAGGGCCCTAAAACTATTCACATTTTCAAGTGCTTAACTTGGGTTTTTGCATTTATTGAAGAAAATTGTAGAATATATCGTATTTTCTCTTTGCTGAGTACTGAGTTAAGTTAACTAATTTAGTACAAAATATCATCTTCCTAACGCCATCTAGCGTCATCCAGTCGCATTTATAGAACACGAGATACAGATGACTAAATCCATCTATTGCATAATTAAAA
The DNA here is from genome assembly GCA_037013455.1 of Ceratitis rosa. Classification (NCBI taxonomy): domain Eukaryota; kingdom Metazoa; phylum Arthropoda; class Insecta; order Diptera; family Tephritidae; genus Ceratitis; species Ceratitis rosa. Next base: position 10,669,332 of record JAWMAG010000005.1, on the reverse strand, counting down.
TGGATTACGTTTTACTAGACCTAATAAATATCAATAAATTCGTTGTGTGGGAATTTTTTAAAAGAAACTTCAAAATTTTACCTTTTAAAAAATCATATAAAAGTATACTGGCCCACTTCGGTTTAATGCTTCCCTATGTACAGTACACTTACCTAGAAATAGAAAAAATAGAAAAATGAAAAATATTAATAATATTGCAACACTAAAACTATATAAATGCATATAAATCAAAGCGTGACTTGGTTTCATTCAAAAAAGTTCTAACATTTAATCCCAAAAATAAACAAATATTGTTTAAATCGCAGCTCTTCAGAGTAATAACCAATAAAGCAAACAATTAACCGAATTAAATTCGGCAAAGCAAAAATCAAACATAAAAACGTACATACATATATGTATGTAAGTAACACTCAAGAAAACGAAAAGTACCACAAATAAACGTCAACAACAAATTTTCACACAATCAAGAATCATTAAAGAGTGTGAATTTCAAAATAACATAAAGCCATAAAACTGAACTGACCGGTAGCTGAACCAAAGACAACAAAAAAAAAATCTGTTAAGAAAAAAATCCGAAAAAAAATAATAAAAACTTAAGTGGTGGAAGTGTGCGAAAAAAACAGGTAGACCAGACCAACAACGTCTGAGCCAATTCGGTTGACCCACATTTTTCTGTTTGGTAAGAAGCAACAGCTGTAACGGTTGACCGAAAGTTTGGCGAAAAAATGAAAGGAAATGACGGGATGACTAAATGATGATCGAGACGAACAAATGTGGGATTTTAAGTGATTGCTTAGGGAAAAAATTAAATTATATATGGTATGTACATATGTATGTAAATGTGTAATTAAATTAATATGCAAAAATAAATACCACATAAAAAAATTAACTGTAATACCGTTTGAATCAGATAAGAAGAGCTGAAACAAAATAGCTGTCATAAGAAGAAAAGAAAAAAATTCTAGCAGTAATTTTTTTTGTTTGCAGACAAAAATACATATATATTGTTTACATATATACTTGTATGCGTCGCCTATAATATTTTTATAGATTTAACAAACAGGGTTATCCATTTTGTGACTGTTAGTTTTCAAGTGATCAAGAGTTAAAGGTTTATTCCCATTAACACGATCTTTCGCGTGGTTTCACAAAAACAAAGTCCAACGGTGTCGAATCGCACCATCTCAGTGGCTACTTGAGGTCGCCAAGACGAGATTTTACGCGGCCAGGAAATTCTTCTCGCATTAAAACTATATTCGTTCGTGTTGTGTGCCATGTGACACCATCTTGTTGAAACCACATATTGTTTAAGTAGTGTTCAAAAAAGGAAGTTCCAATCACACCTGCGGACAAAAGATTGCATTAGAGAGTAAGTTTTTTGGGTGTAATGGCCTCTCTTAAATGTGCTTGTAGTTCAAGTACCCAGTCGACGTTCTAGTATGTTGTGAATAGTCAGCTGGAACTGGACTTTGCATGGATGAACGGGTAATCCAATCGCTCAATATTACGACGAAAATTCACGTTCTGTAAGGAATGTGTTTCCCGTGCTTCGCTCAACTTATGGTTAACACAACCGGCCTACTGAGCGTACTATTCGCAACACCATAACCCATCTTGAGCCTCAGTATTCATTATTAGATAACACTCGACCGAATAGACCACGCCCAGCACGCAGTGAAGGAAATATGGCTGTGGCTATGGTAGCTGAGAGATACACGAAGACAGTGGAGAGTCAGTTCGGCGCCGCAACTCGGACTGACGTATGGAACGACTTGGCGCATTTAACGTCAAGATCTTAAATTGAGAGCATACAAAAAATACAGCATGTGCAAGAACTGTAGCCGCTCGACCTTCCCAAGCGATATCGCTGTGCTCTATGGGCTCTTGAAAAGTTTCAAGAAGATCCGACGTTTCCGAGCCAAATTTTGTTAAGCGATGAGGCCCATTTCTGGTTCAATGAGTATGTAAACAAGCAAAATTGCCGCATTTAAGACGAAGAGCAATCTGAAGAGATTCCAGAAATGTCATTTTATTGGTGTAGTTTGTTGGCCATCATCGGTCCATATTTCTTTAAAAATGACGACGGTGGGAACGAAAAGGACTATTTAATGACCTAAATGTAAGCTCGTGATTTCGGCGACATTTGGTTTCAACAAGACTGCGCCACTTCCCACACATCGCATCAGTCAATGGATTTATTGAGAGAACACCTCGGTGAGCAGATAAATTCACGTTCCGGGCAAGTCGATTGGCATCCAAGATCGTGTTATATCACACCGGTGGACTTTTTCTGTGGGGTAATGTGAAGTCTAAAGTCTATGTGAACGATCCCGCCTCGATTCAAGCCCCGGAGCAAAACATCACGAGTGTATTGTACCAGTTAGCAGTCGAAATGCTCGAACGAGTTATCAAAAATTAGTCTTAACCGATGGACCATCGGAGACGTAGCCGCAGCCAACATTTGAATGAGGTAAACTTCAAATAGTAAATTCCAAAGAATGTTCTTTCGAATGTTAATAAACATTCCCCATTAAATTTGAATTTTCTGTGCTTTTTTCTTCAAAAAAGTGGGGAACCTCGAAATGGTGTAAGTCCTAGTGCAAAATAAGCCGCAATGTGCCATAAGAAAATCCCACTCTTGAGATGTCGAGAAGGAGACAGATTTAGGTTTTCAATATCTTACACGTTTTTCGCTTATGAGGTGATCCATTTTCATAAATACCTTACTTTTAGCAAAAACAAAACACATTTGGTTTGACAATTAAATTTAACAGTTGTAAAAACACTGCCCTGTGCTGTTGAAACCACAAAATGGTGATTCTATATAAATAAATGCGAACCCCATACAGGTGTATAACCTTCTATGAATTAAAAAATATGACAAATTACAAGAATATAAAATATAAAAGACATCACAATGAATTCGTGGAATTTTTCTACGCACTGTCTAGTGATTTCGAGGCGCGTGCTTTACGCTTATTCTATTAATTGATGATTCTCCTGTATTTCTCCACTTCTTAATAGCCACATTAATATATAAAAGTTATCCTACTTAAAATTCTTTTAATTCATTTCTGTAGATTATCTTTTTTTGTTAACTTTAAACGGCACTTGTTTAATTTGCTTTTGAATTTTACTTTTGTTTGAGTTAAATTTCATTTTTATTGAAATGCTTTGGGCTATTTACTCATTCTTTTTTATAGCAACAAAAAATTAAACAATATGCATAGAAAAAGAAAAGAAGAAAGTATAATTAATAAACCATAGAATGATTCGATTGTAAAGATTTTTTTTTAATAATAAAAGAAGAAAGTTATTTGATATGCAAATTTATATGGCTAATTTATGCATATTTTTATATGTATTCGCGTACATATGAACTAAGAAATATTTATGTATGTCAAATATAGCAAATATTTTTATGACAAATATTAGAAATCATAACTAAGTAAATAATTTTTGATTTCTAAAAATCGCTCATAGAGATAATTTAGTTAACCAACAATTTTAACTGAAAAGAATTCAAATGGTAAGTTTATACACAGGAAGCTCTCCGACATCTTGGGTTGGCGCATTCTTTTGGTCATCAACTAGTCTAACTTTAATGTAATTGAGCTAAATAATTTTCCTAATTTCTGGGCAAACAATTTACTCTCTATTACCTACGTGCTGGGCCGGCTGAATGTATCATCAAAATACTTAGATACGTCTCAAGCGGTGAGCGCTTCAGTGAAATCTCATGCCACTTGTGCAGTATCGGTATTTATAAAGGGTGGTTAAATTGTAAGGGCCGATGTTGAATGTGAACCACACCTAAACGCCAAGTTTTTTTCCGAATTTAATTTGACATTTCTCTATTTCAGACTTACTCAATTTGAACCATGGAGAGATACACAATCCAACAACGTGTTAAAGTTATCCAGACTTATTATGAAAATTTTCGAAGAAAATCATCTTCAGTGATGAGGCACATTTTCACCTCAGTGGATTCGTCAATAAACAGAATTGCCGCATTTGGGCGAATGAGAATCCAAGAGTGATTGTCGAAAAACCAATGCACCCACAAAGAGTGACTGTTTGGTGCGGTTTATGGGCTGGCGGCATCATCGGGCCGTATTTTTTCCAAAATGAGGCCGGTCAGGCAGTTACTGTGAATGGTGTTCGCTATCGTGAGATGATAACGAATTTTTTATGGCCACAATTGGAAGATATGGATGTGGACGATATGTGGTTTCAGCAGGACGGTGCCACTTGCCACACAGCTAACGAAACAATGGCTCTTTTGCGCAACAAATTCAATGGCCGTGTTATCTCACGTAATGGCAATGTCAATTGGCCCCCAAGATCATGTGATTTGACACCGTTGGACTTTTTTCTCTGGGGTTATTGGAAAGAAAAGGTGTACGTCGATAAGCCAGCAATAATTCAAGAGCTAAAGGATGAGATAATTCGGCACATTAACGGCATAGAAACTCCATTATGCCTCAGCGTCATCGAAAATTTGGACCATCGTATGGAGGTGTGCCGCCGAGGTCGCGGCGCTCATTTGGCCGATATTTTGTTACATACATAATTGAGTAATACCAATATATCATAATAAAATAAAATTTCAATAATTTCCTAAATAGTTTGTGTTTTATTCAAAATCAACATCGGCCCTTGAAAATTTAACCACCCTTTATGTATCAAAACAAATTAACCGTAAAGGCGTTACTTTTTTATATTATCTGCAAGGGCAGTACTTAAAGGGGACTAATTTTTGGAAAGTATGCTAAGCGATAATGATAAAGAAAAGTGTTTTTACCCATTATACATCAAAAGCTAATTTAAGACATTGATCAGAAAAGTCTTATACCTCACCATCAATATGGAAGTAAACAGTAGGTAAATAGACTTGCTGACCAAATATACTCTGCTTTTTGGGAAAAAAAATATTGCATATCTCTCTTCTGGATATCTCACAAGCATTTCATCGTGTTTGGCATCACAGACTGTTCTGTAAAATTATAAAGTCTCTTCCAACAAAATAATTCAGTCCTATATGAAAAAAAAGCTTAACAGACGTACAACAAGGCAGTATCATGAGCCTCATACTATAGCTTCTCCACACACTTGACTAGCTTGCAATAGAAGAAGCACCTATTGAAACCTTCTCTGATTATACTACTATTCTAGCTATAGATTATCTGCATAATTTTGCTTCTTTGATACTCCGAAGAGTCCTTAAAGTAATCTCCAGGTGGCAGAAGAACTGACGTCAATTAAACTATGTCAATTAAAATTATGAAAAAATGCAACTTAATAGATGGCTAACTTGGAAAACACAAACATATTTACAAAATTTGTACTGACTCATAAATCATTATTTATTCATATTTGGTGAAAATTATGTTGTCGTATTCTAAACTACATAAAATCTATTTGATCCTATGGTAGAGCTGTGTCCAACTTCACGTTTCGTTAAGTTTTGTTTGAGCGTCCGTCAAAGATGGACACCAGCAAAGAGAAAACTCGCTATATTTTACAATTTTTCTTTCGTCAAGGCGAAAAGCAGCCAAAGCGGCCGAAAAAATTAATTTAGTTTATGGGCTCGATACTGTAAACGAACGTGTAGCACAAAAGTGGTTTGCTAGGTTTCGTTTCGGTAATTTCTATGTCAAAGATGCACCACGCGTCGGGAGGCCTGTCGTCGAAAATTGCGATAAAATCATGGAAATAGTGGAAACAGACCGTCATGTGAGCACTTATTTAATTGCTGAAGAACTAAAGATAAGCCAGACAAACTAAGCCAGGATTGACGGCCAGGAAGGTTTTGCTGTGTGTTTGGTATTGTTGGCAAGGAATCATCGCTCGGATGAGATGTCAAAAGAGGCCTGTGAAAATTGGCTCTCCGAATTTTTTGCAAATATGGACGCAGCCTTCTACGAGAGGGGTACGAAGGCTGCTATATATATTTCTGGCCTAACACTAAGTGTTGCTAGGTGCAATTTGACATTTCCATTGGAAAGTTTGACATTTTTTAGCATAACATCACTCAGAACGTTTTGTCATTTAATAGTGAATTGTTTTATTTACAGGGAATTAAAAAATTCATCTCCGCCAAAAAATGGAATTAACTCGTGAACATTTTCGTGCGATCATTTTTCACAACTTTCGACGTGGATTATCACGACAAGAGTGCATCGATGAACTAAAATCTTTATATGGCTATGAAGCACCATCCTATAGCACTGTGAAAAACTGTTACAACGAATTCAATCGTGGCCGACGCTCGCTCAAAGACGAATTCCGTGAAGGTCGTCCAAAACAGCCGTTGTGCCAGAAAATATCGATGCCGTACGTGAACTGATAATGCAAGACCGTCATGTAACATACATGGTCGCCTGTTTCTTCGGCAAAACTGGTCATGTGGCGACTGTTCCGCTTGAGCAACGTAGGACGGTCAATTCTGAGTGGTACACCACCATTTGTTTGCCCGAAAGTCTTCGGAGAAATTCGAAAAACGAACAAGAGAAGACGAATCATTGTGCACCATTACAATGCGAGCTCTCACACATCGGCTCAAACCAGCGCCTTTTTGACCGGCCAAAACGTCGAATTGATGGGTCATCCGCCGTACAGTCCTGACTTGGCACCCAATGACTTCTTTTTATTCCCACACATCAAGAAAATAATGCGTGGTCAACGATTTTCGTCGCCAGAAGATGCTGTTGAAGCATTCAAAAACCATGTTTTGGAGGTGTCTCAATCGGAGTGGAAAAAGTGCTTCGAAAATTGGTTTGGGCGCATGCTAAAGAGTATAAATCTTGATGGAGAATATTTTGAAAAACAATAAAACCATTTTCGTTGATAAATATTCGTATTATCATTATTAGGCCAGAAATATATATAGCAGCCCTCGTATAATGAAGTTGGCATCACGTTGGCAACAAGTTTACGAACAAAACGACTTAAATCGGACAAATCTACACAAAGTTATCATATTTTGAAAAATCAATAAAAAACCGTACGAACTTCTTACATGATCTAATATTTCAGATGTATCTATTCGCGGCCGCGGTAGCCGAGTGGTTAGCATTGCGTACTGACATTCGGAAGACTCGGGTTCATATCCCAGTGCCAGCAACATCTAAAAGTTATGGAAAATTAATTTAAATAAAAAATTAAGTTAAATTTTCTAATTGCGGTCGCCCCTCGGCAGGAAATGTCCACCCCTCCGAGTGTATTTCGGACATTAAATAAAACCTCCTCATAAAAAACCATCAGCCGTTCGGAGGCGGCTTAGTATAAACTGTAGGTCCCTCCATTTGTTGGAAAAACATCAAGACGCAAAACCACAAATTGGAAAAGGAGCTCGGCCGAAAATCGCCTTAGCGGTTACAAAGCGCCAATTATATTATATATATGTATTCGCAGAGTCATCTGAGCACTAGCCGATTCGTCAAACAAGCATTGTTCCTACTTTTAGGATTTATTTCTCTAAAACTTGTGTACGTACAGCACACGCTAACAGGTCGTGGAGACTAATATTGTATATTCCTATACATATGTATCTCTCATTACTCTTAAATATTGTAATAAGATCCTCAGAAACGATCCCTGAGGAATAAAAATGAAACGCTTCTGAAAAATGTGCATCCGATTCAAAAATCTTCGGTTTGGTTGGTGTAAACCTGAGGCTGGGAGAATACTGAGTATTCGGAAGCAGATTAAATCTAAAGTCTATACTTTTTGATGGATATTTCAAGTATATCCGCAAAAAAATTTTAAATCTTTTAACTGCAAATACCAAGCTGACCTACATATATTGCAGCAGCCAAAAAAATTACAAAAAATCCAAAAGATACATAAACACATATTATTTACCCATTCAAATAACTGAAAATAATCATGATGTTGATCATGATGATGGTAAGAGTGGAAAGATGATAATGAAATCTCGTCGTGTCATGGTAATGGGGAAGTTATTGCTTCCATGCTTGGCCTGACCATGACAGTGACAGTGATAATGGCAGTGAATATGTAAATTTACTTGTTTGCTTGTAAGTGGTAGCAGTGATAGTTGTTGTTGTTCTAATTTTGGTTGTTATACTCGAAATTGTTATGTCGGTATCGATGGCGTTGTCACCGTCACTGTCACTGGCATATTTATGGTCGACTGCTGTCCATTTGTGTGTTGTTGAATGTGTAAGAAGAAATTTTGGGCAAACAAGTTTTTTCTTGATGTTGTTGTCTTTGTTATAGTTGTTGAGCTGCTTTCGATTTAATTTTAATCTTCTCAATACTGATGGCGTTGGCTTTGTGTTACTTAAGCCAATAGACTTTGAATTTCAATAAATTTTATTTACATATTTCAAGTGTACTCTCTTAGCTCTAATGCATATATAATACGTACATATTAATGTACATACAATATATGAAAAAAATATGTTTGCTTTATTTTATGTGCAGTCGTGTGTACTTATGCAAATTTTCCGAACAAAGAAAGTAATAATAGCAATAATAAGTGTTATAAATAATTCCAAAATTGTCCACAAAGTGATGACATAGAAACTGGTTTGAGAAAGTACACGCAGAAGTGAGCCATTGTAGGTGGTGTGCCAAAGATTTACAACTTTTTGGACTTTATATTATATGCTAGATTAAATACAGTATGGTCTGTGATACGATGGTATTTTCTATAAATGATTACCACAGCTCCAAAGTTGCTCGCACCTCCCACGTTAACTTAACCTTACCTTGCATGATATACCAAGAATTATCTTCGAAAAGCGGTGGCCAAATCGATAGAGGCACCGTCTTTACCTCTGAATTTATGACACAAAAATTACAACTCAGTCTAGCGTCTTCAAAACTGTCGACTAATTGTTGCTTCTGTGGTGAGTATTTAGTACCAGGAATCAAATATATTATATTTTCTGTGATAAAAACAAGAAAAGGATCGAAATGCGACATTTTCTCGTCAAAGTGGTTAACGGATGCCATTGGCAATTAAAAATCTCGGATCAATTCCTAAAAGTTATTGAAATTTAATTAAAAAAAAAATTATTTTCCAATTGAGAGCGTTTCACCAACGAAGACAATAATTGCAAAAATTATTTAAAACAAAAAAATTGCAATTAGTATTTTATTGGCGAAAAATTGTTTAGACTTTATCTAATGAATAGGACATGAAATAGAAAAAAAGAAATAATTATTTATTCTACGCACGCGCGATGTCCGAGGAAAAAACGGATTGAATAAATTATTCTATAGATTTCACCTTAAAAAATTAAGCATTGCCAGAATTTTTTATTCACATTTTACACCAATGCTAATTTATTTCTCTTCTTATATTTTGTTTAAAAATAAATTGTTACAACCGTTATATGCTAATTGCGTCTAAATTTTAAATCAATTTAAACTGTTACAAATTAAGAACTTTTGCAACTATTTCATGATATTTGATAATGTGAATGTGTATTGGTGAAGAAATCAATATAACAGCAAGCTATTAATTAACAGTAAAGCTTAATAAATTTTAAATTAAGTTGTAAATGTTGGATTAAACTTTGATTTAGTTAGTTTTTTTCAAGAACTTTCCATTGTCACACGACATGATGTGCGGATAAGCCGAAATTAACACCTCATAACCTCTTATTCGTTTGCGATCTCCAGTCTTTCAATGTCGCCACGCTAACTTTGGGAATTTTTAAGTATTACGATGTCAACGAAAGTCAAATGTCTTGACTTCCTGATGTGGCAAGTGAGTTATACCCACAAGTTAATGCATACAACTACAAACAAATACTCCAGTATATGAGTGTAAATATTTCTCCATAAAACGTAAACGTAAGTTAAGCCAGTCACAACATAGACACGAAAATTGGCGCAGTGGCGCAAAGAAAGGTGACAAAGACATTTTAAAGTGGCGGAGAGATTGTGAGAAGCTGAAGCATAATACCGCGAAAGTCCCAAAGTTTATATGTATATGTGTGCTGACAAGCATTTATTCTAGTCAGCAAAATGTCAGTTTTCAGTTTTATGTATGCACGTATAAGTGGATTATTTTGATTTTTTTTTGGGGTTTTCAGCTAAAACAGGTGCTATTTACTAGCAGTCTTTCACTTGTTAACAACCAGAAAGCGTTGCCACCTTCATGGCACCAAAAATAAACGAAATCTACTTAAGGCAAGTCACGTGCACAATCATCTACTCGTTGCGCGCTTTTACGAGGCCATAGCGATTGGTGCTTGGTAGCATCTTCTCTGAAAGCGCTAGTTAACTGAAAAACAGAATTGATTTAATCAATATTATTTTTGAAAATTTTATTTTATTTTATTTTATTTTATTTTATTTTATTTTATTTCATTTTATTTTATTTATTTTATTTTATTTTATTTTATTTTATTTTATTTTATTTTAATTTATTTTATTTTATTTAATTTTATTTTTTTTTATTTTATATTATTTTATTTTATCTTATTTTATTTTATTTTATTTTGTTTTATTTTATTTTATTTTACATATTTTATTTTATTTTATTTTATTTATTTTTTTTATTTAATTTTATTTGATTTTATTTTATTTTATTTTATTTCATATTATTTTATTTTATTTATTGTTTATTTTAACCTGTTTTATAAAATTTAATTTTGTTTAAGTTTATTTTATTTTATGTTATATTATTTTTTTATTTTATTTTATTTTTGTTATTTTTTTATTTTATTTCATTTACTTTAATTTATTTTATTTTGTTTGAATGTATTTTTTTAATTAAAGTTTATTTTATTTTATATAATTTCATTTCATTTGATAATATTTGGTTTTATTATAGTATAATACGTATTTGAAATTGTTGAAGCAGAAAAATGTAGCCGCGAAAAGAAACTCATGAAAGGGTTTATTTCTTTCTTTCGTTTTTCTTCTTTGCTTTTTACGTTGTCGCAATTGTTTTGCTATTAAATTTCGCACTATCTTTTCATTTCATTGAATTTTCCATTCACAATTATTTACTTCATCGCACATTTATCAACACCTTCGTCGAGTGCGACTTTATTTCCGTTATAATTCAATAATTGTTGCTGTTGCCTGTTGGCCATAAGTTCGCGCGTGTGTAATTAAATTTAATTGATCCACTTTCGAGTGTACGCATAATGAGCTGCGGCGCACTTTTCACACTCTTTACGCTACCAATCAATTGAATATTCTTCACCTTTCGTTTCTACTGTGCTTTATCACGCTTCGTTAGCAGCACATTTTTCGTGTTGTTTTTAATTTCTTGGAACCAATTTGTCGGCTCTTCGGGGTATGGTTTATTGAAAAGATACATAGTATCATGCGTAGCGAATTACCTGTTTAAAAGGCGGCATCATTTTAATTTCTTCTCTCGTTTTTTTTTCTTTTTCGGACTTTTTGTTGATCGTTTAGCAATTTGTGTTCTTTTCATTACTCATTTAACTCATCACTAATTGGAAATTTGTTACGCTTTTAAATTTCGACACTTTTTCAATAACAAACTAAGGAGACTTTTTAAAAATTTTCGAGAAAGCGTAAAGTTGGTATTTTGACATTACTTTAAAGTAGTAACGCAATATTTTACAGTTATTCGCATAAGTTTCTTATAGAAATTAATTATTATTTGTTAATTTTACCGCAGTCAATGACCCATACCACAGTGAAATGGCTATCTGGTTAAGCCAGTCAAGAAAACCGGTCAACAAGTTGTGAAGGACACTATATACACTCAAACGATGTGTAACTTAGATAACAAAATATCTCTCTAAATGTTGTGTTAGGAAGGAAAAAGAAACATTAGTTTGTGGACTTTTTTAGGAGGCAAGAGCCAATAAAGAGATATTAAGAGAGACTCGGGCCTACCAATAAATGATTTTAGAAAAATATATAAAGATAACTAAGAATCTGAGTCTCCAGGGATTGCAGGTTTAAATTGCTACGGCCCAGCAGCCACCACAAAATCCAAAAATAAAGTACAGTTACATTTGGTGAAACTATTATTGTTACTCATAATTATTTAGACCTGTTTAAGCAAGCCATACTCTATTTTCAAGGCCAAATTTCTAAGTTGTGTAAGATAGGCTCATGCTCCATCAACATTGAAGATCTACTGCGCTCAATAAATTCTCCACGCAACTCATGGGTAAGCCCACACTAACTCCAATTTTTCACACGGAATTTACACCAAATGAATTCATGTGGTAAATGCAGAAATTTTTCTTATGAAGTTCACATCCCGAATTCATCCAAGAGCCATTCGGCTCGATAAATACTTTCCAGAGTAACATTTGCCAACATCTTTCCCTATTCCTCATACCACCCAAAGACAAGGTCTAAGCATTAAAACCGGAAACGTTTGTGCTAAACTCTGCATCATTCTTGGTAAGTATGCTGTTTTGAGAAGGACTTCCATAGAAACACCGGCAAAGCCACGCCTATTCAAACCTTGCCAATGGCCGTCGTGTTCGCCTGCAAATCCCATTTATGTATTTGGTAACAATTTATTCGATTGCAAAAGAGTGACAGCCTTGCTTCCAACCCAATATTCCACAGACGGGAAGGAGTAAGTGTCTTGTATTTGGAAGAAGGTTCCTTTTCCCCGGTGGTACTGTACTTTTAGGTCGAGTTCTGTTATAACATTTTGTATACTGGCCTACCGAATACCTCTGGCTTAACGAATGATTGCCGGAAAAAGTAGAACAGTCAGCATATAAAATAATCTTTTAATTCACTTGCCGTACTGTAATACCTACAAAAAGAGAAGACCCTCTACAAGAAACCTTCCGACACTGTCCTTCTTAATTTTTGCACTCTGTAAATGCAGCATTCATATTGAAAACCTTTTCTTGATCTCTTTCTTTTTTATTATTTCTTAAATTTTTAATATTCATTTTTCGTATATTTCTCAAGAAGTGTCATTTCTTTAATACATGTAAATTTATTTCAATGCATAAACCTGTAAAATATCTATGAATATTTATTTCTTTTTATCGTCTACCGCCACCTTCTCAGCAATGGGTCAATAATTTAAGCATAGCTTATGGCTATGTCTAGATTTCTTCCTGAACGTCTGCCAGCTGGAGGCGTTAATGAATGCGCTCAAGATGTGTATGATAATGATGACGATGCTGTTAGCCGATAACTGATGGCTGATGGCTGGTGTCTGATAATTTATATATGTACATAGGTATATAAACTTATATATATACATATCTACACATATAAAAATGCCGAAGAATTGCTGCTTAGAGTTAAATATGCATTGTCACTGAGTATGAGTTGACTTTAAGTGGAATTGCGTATAATATTTGACAGGTTTGCTATATGCTTTCAACAAAAAAATAATAATAATAGTAAAAATACTCTCATGCACATATTTACAACCATAACTTTGTATGTAGTTTAGGAATTACCGAATTATGCCGTTTAAGTGCTACTCGAAATATTTACTTACCACTGGTTTTCGAAAACACTTGAGACATACTAGGGGCTTAACAAAAGTTCGGTAAGTTGACCAGAAAAAAAAACTTTATGTATTTACTCGTAATTTTTATACTTTTTATCTCCTAAAGATCCACTTCTGAAAACAATCATCGAAATTTTGCTTTTTAAGCTTGTCAAGTTCAGCATTAACCACATTAATTATCTCCTCGTTGCTATTAAAGACCTTTCCTTTTAATTATTTTTTTTATTATTTAAAAATAACCAGAAATCACAAGGTGCTGTATCCGAGGAATACGGTGCTGGACATATTTCTTCTATCCCAGAGATCGGAATAAAATTACTCATTATTTGAGCAGTGTGGGATGGCGCGCTGTCATTATGTATAAAGTAGCACCTCAAATCCTCTATCTTCCTGTTTTCCAACAAATTTTTCAAAACTTTTGTTAAGCACTCTTCGGTGTACCTATTTGCAGTTAGCGTCTGATCCTTTTCCAGTGGAATAGCAGCTACGATTTTAGATCAGGTGAAGTAAACTGACATCATTACTTTTGCTGCTGATTTTTGTTGCTGAGCTTTTACGGCTGGGCTTACTCCTTTTGGGCTTCACAACATGAACTGCGTTTTGGTTTCTGGATCGTACTTATAGAACCAAGTTTCGTCATCAGTAACGACTTTACCAAAGTTGCTAGACCGATCATTTTCAAATTTGTTTAGGAATCGAGCAGATTTCTTCGTCTATCCCAGATGATTATTTAATATTCGCTATACAGCCATGGTATTCAAGCCGAATGCATTAGCAATAATTTCTTGTATCAATCGTGAGCCTTCGTCCATTTTGGACTTCACCAGAGCTAGAGTGACGTCATCAGAGGAAGATTTTGGTCGACCTTTTCGGGACTCGTCCTCTACGGAAAAATGTGCGGTCCAGAATCTTCGGAACCATTTAGAAATAGTCTGTACGATGCAATCGTTTCATATGCAATTTGGTGTTCACTGAATATTTGTATTGACTGAACTCTTGTTAATCCCCTCGTACTTATTTTTCGGATCTTTTTTTCTCTTTTTTGTTTTTAAATATTTTTTTTGCTTTAATTTTATTTATTTTAATCTTTTTGTTTTTTTATTCTTTTATTTTTTATTTTATTTTTACGTGTAATTTATTTTTTTTTTTGTGTCTTCGAACCAAAAACTGAAATGCAAATGTGAATTCTTAATATTTATTCACTTTCACACTGGCATTATGAATATTAAATCGGAGAAATACCCTTAAGGTCATTAACACGCCGTCAGCGTTTGTTGTGACCTCATCACGTTGACGTTTTGTCGATGAAATGTTGTGAACAACGTGCTAACCAGTCTGTCTGGCCGCAAATCGAAGTCAGGAAATAAATATAGATACAATAATTTAAAAAAATTTGATTACTCATAATGACAACGAAAGATTTCACTTTATTAGCAACAAATCTATTTCTTAGCCATTTATGCTCCTTCTCCACCACTTCTCCTTCTACTTCTTATGTATGTTTTTCGTCACTAAAAACTGCATACATACAGACTCTGCTTGAATATCTCCAACCGTTGAGCATTTAATTGCGAAAGTAAATTTTTATAGCCACGTTTGCGGTTTCACTAGCGTGTGGGCGTCTTTTTATTTACACATACACACATACATACCTACATACATATAAACAGCATACGTATTTATTTAGTGACATCAAAATATTGCGTTGTGTTGCTTTACCACTTTGTTGCTCATAAATTGAAATGTAATGTGGTTAAATATGTAGCTCTCGTTTGCGTATGTATGTATGTAAGTATATTTGTACGTTTTGCCCCAATTTGTGGTGATTTAGGTCAATTTGCACATTTCACTTGATTCGCACTCTACTTTGTGCTTTTGATTTTGCTTTTTCGCCATTAAATTTCATTTTGATTTTCGAAATTTCTGCTTTCCTCTTATACCCGTATTCTACATACATTCTATGCTCGTTATTTTCGGCGCTTTGTGGCGCATACTCTTACGTATGTACAATATGTATGGTATGTATATAAATGCGGAGAGTTAAAATTGGTAAATCAAATATTTGTAGGCTTTTTGATTTTCCAATACCACACTTGAAATGTTGCAGTTTAATTGCAGGACCGACATAAAATTTTAACTATCACTAATAAAATGAGTCGAAGGTTAATAGCGTATATGTATATACGAGTATGTGTGCATGTGTTTGTATGTATGATAAATTTGCATTTATGGAAAAGTATCCTTTTGAAGTTGGCACAAGAAATTAGTGAGCTGCATAATTGACTGAGTTAATGGATTTGTATTTGTTTATTATAGGATTTTCACTGTGTATTTTATGACGTCATACTTTTGAACTATTATGCATCGTCTACCTTAAAATCTTAAATCAATTTTTTTTTTATTATTTTTTTTTTTTGGAAATAAGCATTTGTATATTACTACTCCCGAGAGAAATAAACAAGTTAGAACCTAGTTCGAAACTAGTAGTCACCAACTTCAATAGTCCGTTCACAGACAGAATTTCAAACAAAAATTATAAGATTATTCTTAAAATTATACTAATTTCAGCGAATATTCTTTTAGCTATATCCTCCTCGCGGGTGAGACTGGCGTCGCTGCTATCTCCGCCATGGTTTGACACCTTGGCTAGCAGGTAGAGAGGACGTTTGCATAGAGAGCGTTCACCTCTAGTTGAGTCAAGGATATGTATTCACCATTCTTTTCTTTGTTGCTTGCTTAGTGACACTAGGAAGAGAACTAGGGGAAGCGGGTGTATGCCTACTTCGGGTTTAGCTAATGAGATTCCTGGTGGTTAGTATAAAATGAAAGGGGTGCAGATTTTCTGACATCAAAAATAAACATGGTGATCAATAAGGAAGAGAAGCGGACTGGGATATCAGCCTAACCGGCGGTGGGAGAAGTTACTTGCTGTGTCGCCAGCGGCAGCACCTCTACTCTAAAAAGAACAGTGCATAGCGATTGTAAGGCTACTGCCAAGCCCACGTTACAAAAAAGTCAAGCGACAGTTTCGGAACTTGAAAGCGCCGATACGATCCTACTCTCTCCAGGGGATGGAAAAGCTGTTTGATGGGCAACATAGAAAGGACCAAGGTCAAAAACCAAATCCATATGTGATTAAAAGGCAACCATATCGAAGCCATGCGACAATGTCCGGCGCGAGCGAGAAAACTCACAATGTCAAGAGCTATTTAATGGTTGCGTACATTAACTGCAGCAACCCTCTGGAACAAATGACTCAGGAGCGCTGGAGATTGGTCGAACTTAAGGTGTTGTATGCGCTGTTTGCACGCCAATGCCAACTTGTGATGATGCGGACTACTGAACGAGGACAAGTTCGCAAAATGTAAGGATGATTGCTCACTATAATGGATATCGTTTTGGAGGCAGTTGACCGTAGTTGCATTCCATTCGAAAGTATCTCGCACGGTAAAACCGGAAGAGACGCTATGACTCTTACAAAAACATAATACTAATGTGCAGACGTAAGATGGTAGTCAGAACTAAATCCTTCAAAGTGCAAATCGGCTGATGACAACGAATCTTGTGGAGAGGGATGATGAAGGAAGTCACCTTGAAACACGAATTTACAGAGGAGGATGAACCGGAGGTTCAAAAAGGCTCGTGTGGATTGGTGTAAAGAAATGCTGAAAAAATACGATCGCGGTGCTTCAAAAGACGTTTATAAGATCATCACAGGTGACGAATCATGGATCTATGCGTATGAGCCCGAAAAAAACAGCAATCGACCGTGTGGGTCTTCCAAGACGAGCCAAATCCAACGAAATTTTTTCGTGGAAGAAGCACTTCGAAGCAAAAGGTCGCCTGTTTCTTCGGCAAAACTGGTCATGTGGCGACTGTTCCGCTTGAGCAACGTAGGACGGTCAATTCTGAGTGGTACACCACCATTTGTTTGCCTGAAGTCTTCGGAGAAATTCGAAAAACGAACAAGAGAAGACGAATCATTGTGCACCATTACAATGCGAGCTCTCACACATCGGCTCAAACCAGCGCCTTTTTGACCGGCCAAAACGTCGGATTGATGGGTCATCCGCCGTAGACTTCTTTTTATTCCCACACATCAAGAAAATAATGCGTGGTCAACGATTTTCGTCGCCAGAAGATTCTGTTGAAGCATTCAAAAACCATGTTTTGGAGGTGTCTCAATCGGAGTGGAAAAAGTGCTTCGAAAATTGGTTTGAGGGCATGCAAAAGTGTATAAACCTTGATGGAGAATATTTTGAAAAACAATAAAACCATTTTCGTTGATAAATATTCGTATTTTCATTATTAGGCCAGAAATATATATAGCAGCCCTCGTATATTGGTAAAGGAAAGTTTGTATTCATATACAATATTGATCTTAAATTATATTCAGGTGTTAGATGTGAAGTCAAGGAAGAGACCATTTTCCTTGGATTTTGTTATATGCCTCACAACGATGAAGCGACATGAGATTAATATGCGGATAGTGCGGATTGGTAGTTGCTGTTGAGATGATGAAACGACGCCTGATCATAGGTGTAGCTGGCAATGCTTACTACACCAGGGGAAGTGGATATATCAGCGAAGGTGGTGAGTCTTTACTAAACCTAATACGAATAAGCAATTTAGCTGCAGATAACCGTGGTGAGAAGACAAAATATAGATATATTGGCCCTTCCTCGAAGAATATTTTTGCTGTAACACTCAACGCTAGCCAAATAATCAGTGTGGAAACTTGGGAGATGCTTCGTACACACGCTTATTCTGAAACTATCAGGAAACCTAGGAATACGCGCAGATATTCCAGGTAGAAGGTAGAAAGTAAAAATTGAACCAAACGCGAGTTATGTGGTTCAAGCTCCGATCTGAAGAAACTGAAATCACACTTCTTCTCAACTACATTCTCAGAATCTCGTGGCATCAACCACTTGAGGTCACCCTTGTGACACAAGGAGCTGCAATCAATTAGGCGAATTGTTGGATGATTCTGAAGAGTATCTCGAAAGGACCTAAAGTTTTTGTAAGCTGCCTCCGAAAGACCGATGAATTTTTATGGGGAGCTTATATTTCATTTCAGAAATACATTCGGAGAGCTTGACGTTTTTTTCGAGGGTTGGTTTGGTTGAACCAGGCCTCGAACTCTGACCATCCGAATGTTATTGTAGTACACAATACTAACCACTGGGCTGCTACGGCGCCAATATTAATAAGTTAGATCAGAAAATATTCGTTATTTTGAAATTTCGTGGGTTACGTATGTTCGATTCTCGCTTTTTTTCTGTTATTTTGGTACACATGTCTGTTATACATGTTGGCAATATCAGCCATTTTGGATAGTCAGTTTGTTTTTGACAGATAAAAATGTTAGGCGTGGTTTAGTATGCTCTTCGATTTTCTTAATATTCGAAAAAATGGATCTACTATGAGCAGAACACAAGTTCAATTGTGGTACAACCGGTTTAAGGAAGGCCGAAAAGATGTCAATAACAATGCTCGTCCTGGTCGCCCGAGCTGGCATAAGTGTATTATATCTGAGGGGTATTATTTTGAAGGCGACAAGTTAGTTATTGATGAATAAATAAATAATTGTTGATAAAATTTAAAATAACGGTTATTTTTTGAACACACCTCGTATATGAGCAAAATCAATTATTCACTCTTTTTCTACTTAAGCAATGAAAAGGTAAATTTCGATGGAATTTCATATTTTTATTTTGATATTTTTATATACATACATATGTATTGCAATTGTTCTAAATCCCATAATGCATAAATAGTACAAATTGTAGAAATTCCCAGCAGTTTTGTTATTTTTTTTTTGAAAATATTTAGTTAAAAACAAAAAAATGGAAAAAATTATAGAAAAAATTGCAACTAATTCGAAAAGTGTTTGTGTGTGTGTAAGCATATTTATTGTTCCTGTTAATGCCAAAGTTTCAAGCCAAACATGGCTATAATATTAATGTTTTTATCGTATGTTTTATATACAAATTAATTTTAATTTCTAACAACGCAGCCAATTCCCAACTCGCCGATGCACAAACACTCACACACACACACACACACACTCGCATATGGGAAAAAGTTATTTGGTATGCACAATATGAAAAGCTTATATTTATGTACTCGTATATATGCAGGTATGTATGCATGTGTGTGGCACACGTTCATAAAATGTAATTATTCACTAATAAAAAAAAATTTGCGTTAAATTTTACGCTGCAGGGGGAAAAAGTTTAAAATGAAATATTTGGAAGCAGATCACAGCGCCGTGTGCTGTCGCCGCTGTTAAATGTATGTAAATATGTATGTATGTAAATATATATGTGAGTATGTGTGTGAGCCGGTCAGTTCGATGATGGTCAACGTCATTCCCAAAAGAGTAATTTAGCATATTTTATTTAAACCATTCGCTACACGTTACATCGATACCCCACAGGAAAGGCCACCAATTGTGAAGTAGTTTGCTACTAATTTGTATTTTAATGCAAGTTTTTTTATAAGTTTGTGCTTTATTAAATGTCAACATAACGATAAATCATTTTTCATTATATTATATATGCTTTGCTTGTCGTCAAAGAATGCATATATCACACGCATGATTTGAAAGTGGATACCGTTATCGATGAACTGTCAGATATTTGGCAAAAAACAGCAACTAGCAATATTAGCAATAGCCCGTAGAGAGAGAGAAGCGATTTATCTTGGGGAGCTCGGGCGGCTTCAGTTCGCGCACTTCAAAAGATCGTTACAATTTTATCTTAAAAATACCAGTTTTTAACTAGAAGTCTTGCATACTAGTCTTCCTTCTTCCTGCAGGGCATTTTTGACTATATATTTATATTAGTATATTTCAATTAATTGTATGAGAGTAAAACTCCTGAGGGTATTAGCATTGTATATTCTTGTTTTCCTTTTTTCCTCTTTCAATGCCACTATCAGCGAGTATAACGTTATATTACGGTATAAATGTATGCTACTATATGAAATGTCAGCACGTATGTACGAGTATATACGTGTACATATGTACCTAGGTGCTTAGCGCCAGAATAAATGATCGTTGAACAAAGCAATCTGCCTTCTAAATTAGCTTTACTGATTGTTGAGCTAAAAGGTTTCCATATTCGCCCCAAACCATATATGTATGTACCATATTTGTGTGTGTGTCCGAGTGCTTGCCAATATTACGGTTGTAATTTTTTCATAATCCATTAGCAAAGCGGCAACAAATTATGATTTATGAAGCTTTTTACTAAGTTTGCAAAAAAAAAAAAAATATGAAAATTAAAAATAAATTGAATAAAATAAAATTTTAATAAAATAAAAAAAAAATAAAAACCATCGAGCGTTAACGTTCTGCCGCCGCTGTGCGCACACAATCAGACACACACACACACACACACCGGCTGTTATGTGTAGGGGAATTTATTACCCACAGGAAAGGTGAAAAATGTTTTAATACTCAAACAAAAATATAAAAAGAGGAGAAATGAGTAGCATACGTATGTACGTATGTATATATAACCAAACTTGTGAAAATATCTGAGAATTAGGCTAAGGTAGATTTGTAAAAGAGGCAGAAAAAAAATATGCCGTTATTAAATTGTGCAGGGTCAGTTGCGCAGAGCAAAGGTGCTGCTGTGTGGCATTTGCCATAAAAAGAATGGCGGTTACAGACGGCAGCAGGGGTGATTAGATGTCACATTATCGCCTTAATGGTTTCTAATTTAAACCTGTCAAATGGCATGAATTACAGCTTTAAGTGTTTGTCTGCATAACACGTACTTTAGTGCTTTCAGGATGTTTATAGAAAAAAGATTGAAGAATTACACTGTAGTAGCCGGTTTTAGGGAGTGATTTTTCAATTCTCATTTAACGCAGGCCAAATATTAATTACACTTTAACTTTAAGTAAAGGCATTAAGTTTATGGCCAGTTGACTTATGATTTACAATTATTATTATTTTATTATTTTATTTTACTTTGTTTTTATTTGAGTTCTCTTTTTTTAAATATTGTTTTTTAATTTTATTATATTGTAGTAAGTTTGATTTATTTTGTATTCCTGAATTTAATAAAATCATATTAATACAATATTAAGCAACGTAAAACTAAGTGAAATATAATGTATTGTTTAATTTAGCTTTAATTAAATTATTATTAATAGTTTTTAAGTAATTTTTTTTATTTAGTTAAATTTTACTCTTTGTTATTTATAAAATTTTATATTATCATAACTTTTATTTTCTTTCATGGCATTTTGTATTCATAAATTAATATTTTAATTTATTCTATATAGGAAGCTAAACTAATTTATTAAATTTTACTTTTTTATAAATATTGGTTTTTATTACGTTTGATTTTATTTCATATATTTTATTTTTTTTTATTTGCCTTGATTTTGGTTTGATTTTACTTCACTTTGGTTTATTTCATTTTATTTTTCATATATTTATTTTTATTTAATTTAAAACAATTAAATTTTATTATAGCATTTTAGCTAATTTTACTTAATTTAATTCAATTTATATTTTTAATTTTATATTTTATTTTATTGTATTTTATGTTATTTTTTTATATTTTATTATGCCTTATCGACCTTAATTTTTTTTAACTTTATTTCTTTTGTTTTTTTTATTTTATTTTATTTTTTTATACCATGTTCTTTTATTTTATGTTATTTATTTGTTAAATTTTATTTCGATTTTTATTTTTTATTTTATTTCTTACTTTTACATTATTTTATTTTACTTTATTTTGTTTTATTTTATTTTATCTTACTTTACTTTACTTTAGTTTATTTCATTTCATTTTATTTTCTTTTATTTTACTTTATTTTATTTTATTTTATTTTACTTTATATTATTTCATTTTACTTTATTTAGTTTTTTTAATTTTATTTTAATTTATTTTTTTTTTTTTTAATTAATTTTATTTAACTTATTTTAATTTTCTTTTAATTTATTTTAATTTAATTTATATTTTTTATTTTTATTTTTTTTAATTGATTTTATTTAATTTATTTTAATTTCCTTTTAATATATTTTAATTTAATTTATATTATTTTATTTAATATTTTTTATTTAATTTTTGCTTCTTTTTTTTATTTTGTTTTTTATTATTTATTTTATTTTATTTTATTTTATTTTCTTTTCTTTTCTTTTCTTTTATTTTCTTTTCTTTTCTGTTCTTTCCCTTTTTCTTTTTTTATTTTGTTTTAGTTTATTTTGTTTAATTTATTTTAGTTTATTTTATTTTGTTTTATTTATTTTATTTAATTTATGTTAGTTTATTTTATTTTGTTTTATTTAATTTATGTTAGTTTATTTTATTTTATTTTATTTTATTTTTTTTTATTTTATTTTAATTTATTTTATTTTATTTTATTTTTTTTTATTTTATTTTATTTTATTTTATTTTATTTTATTTTATTTTATTTTATTTTATTTTATTTTATTTTATTTTATTTTATTTTATTTTAATTTATTTTATTTTATTTTATTTTATTTTCTGTTCTTTCCCTTTTTCTTTTTCTTTATTTTATTTTATTTTGTTCAATTTATTTTATTTAGATTTACTTTGTTTTATTTATTTTATCTTTTTTATTTTATTTTATTTTGTTTTATTTCATTTTCTTTTAATTTACTTAATTTTTTATTTATTTTGTTTTATTTTATATATTTTTAATGTTTTTTTGTTTCATTTTGTTAGGTAAAGCAGAGAAGAAGTTACGAAAAAGAAAAATTTGCCAGCAATTAAACAAATTGCTTAAGATTCGAGTTATTAATAGCCACAGAAACGTATGTTTGTACATACTCGTATAAGTATGTTTGATTTCACTACCATTGTGCCCGCATGACAAAGTATATTTTATAGCAAAATAGCTTCCGGAAATATTTTGTAAGATTTTTATTTATTATTTTTCTCTGTAGAAAGTAAATCTTGCACAAATTTTTTAATGGACTGTGGTATTGGATTGTACAATGATAAGTAATTGATTGCAAGAAGCTATGTATTGATTTGATTTGTAATGGCAGGTCTCCGGAAAAAGTTAAATTGTTTAAGTGTTTTATATGATATGTCCTAAGTACTAAAGTGATATATACATATATAAATACAATATATTGTCGATACAGAAATACATTAAAATTTTTGCTATATTAATTTTTACTGATATATTTTACTAATTAATTTACAGTCAAAATCGGTTTATCACAAAGTAAGCGCTCAGGGAAAGTAGATTTACATTTTTTGGCTATAACGTCAAAAGATTATGTAGTTGATCTGTACGTATATATTTTTAATAACCTAAAATTTAGTATTCAAATTGTTTGGGTGGCTGGTTTCAGAAGAGTAATATTAAATATATAAAGGGGAATTTTGTATCATCTTGTCGTATTACTCTCAACTTTGTAACATCTTAACAGGCAACAAAATAATTCAAACACCCCTAATTGATAGTTATCATCTTTGTTTTATGCTCAATATATATAAAATAACACGAAAATGCTGGCAAAACTAACGTTACTCAAATTATATTTTACTTTGTCTGTGTTATACGATATGTATGTATGTATGTATTTCATATTTATGCTCAAATATAATAAACAGTCAACTGTGACACTCTACAACTATTGTAAATAAACAATTATATAATTATGACCTTAAACTTTAAATTTCGGGCTGTTGAAACATCCAATTAAAATATCAAAAATATAAAACCAGGCAAACAAACGCATTTGATAGTAATTTATTGCTTGAGGCCAACAAAATGTAATATAAGTAATGGAACCACTACTACTAACAGCAGATGCCACAGCAAATTATCAACAAATATATTAATTAATGTCTTCCACCAACCAAATTGAGTTCTACTTGGCTCAGTTACAGTTATTTTGAAGCTGCTTGGCAATGCGCTAACGACTTTAGAGTCAGTCGAGCGTTTTGGTCAATGACACCCTTAACGCTGTGAAGGCAATGCAATCGCAGAACAGAATACACGTATGTATCTATGCTTAAGTGCGTAATTTAGTCACGCAAGTTCTGTAGGGATCTCCTTGCACTCAAGCAATGAGAACATAATGGTTACTTTGTACATGAGTACATGACCATTAAGCAAGACATTTCTTTTTTTTTATTTCGTTCCTCTTTCGTATATCTTTCTGTTTTGTATTATTGTAAAGGTCATTTTATTTAGTTTTATTTATGTATTATTATTATTATTTTATTTTATTATGTTTTATTTAATTTTGTTTTATTTTGTTTTATTTTATTTTATTTTATTTAATTTTATTTAATTTTATTATATTTTATTTTATTTTATTTTTTTTATTTTATTTCATTTTATTTTATTTTAATTTATTTTATTTTATTTTATATTATTTTATTTTATTTTATTTTATTTTATTTTATTTTGTTTTATTTTATTTTATTTTATTTTATTTTACTTTATTTTATATTATTTTATTTTATTTTATTTTATTTTATTTTATTTTATTTTATTTTATTTTATTTTGTTTTATTTTATTTTATTTTATTTTATTTTATTTTATTTTATTTTACTTTATTTTATTTTATTTTATTTTATTTTATTTTATTTTACTTTATTTTATATTATTTTATTTAATTTTATTTTATTTTATTTTATTTTACTTTATTTTATATTATTTTATTTTATTTTATTTTGTTTTATTTAATTTTGTTTTATTTTATTTTATTTTTTTATTTTATTTTATTTTATTTTATTTATTTTATTCTATTTTATTTTATTTTAATTTTTTTATTTAATTTAACTTATTTCTTATAGTTTTTTAATTTAGTTTTAGAAATTCTTTCAGAAGCCATGAAAACTTACCAATAATTTGTTTGTAATAACAATAAGCTATATTGATGATGGGAGCATATAGTCCAATCTGCAATAAAGAATTATAAAATTATTAAGTGTTCTTTATTATCAAGTTAATATTAAACTTTTATAAAAACGTATAACTGTAATCATATATAAAACTGTTTACCACTGTTTAACTGAAAGCTCATATTAATTCCCCTAAATTCCTGAACTCTGCAGCGGCAAATATCAATTTATTCATAAAATGGAATGCACCCATATAAAAGGATAATAAATCCGCAACATGTTTGTGATATACATACGTATTTTCCTACACATACTAAGGGAAACTCTGAGTAGACCGTTTTTTGATTATGCGTACTTCCTGGTAGTGAAATAAAGCACTCCAAATGCACTCCATTATAATCCATAAGCTGTATACTTAACATTTTCAGCCACCGAAAATCATCGATATCATGATTTAGAGCGTGAGTTAAAAAAATTGTTTTGTTATTGAATTTTCAAATTAAAATGCAAACACTTTCCAAAGTCAGAAAAGGCATCGCAATAATTACGAATTAATCTGGATATTAAAATTTTATCACTAAAATTAACGCATAAAATAAAAAAAATAAGTTGGTTTAAGCTGATTATGAAGCATATACCTATAATATAATATATATGTGCATATGTACATATGCATTTCACATTTTATGGGTGCGTAACCGTTAGGCACAAATTAGTGAAATATGCCAAAAAGAGAAAAACTTTGTCATGAACTTGCTAATCTCAAATTTTGCATTAAATTTTAAAATTTCAATCAAAGTCGATATAGAAAATATTAAAAAGTATTGCTGGTAAAAGTAAATTCAAACATTGTTGAAAATAAATAAATATACATGCGAGAATGTACATACATATATACGAGTACATAAGTATTGTATATGATAATCTACCATAAATATGCATGTACTTGTGAAATTGAAAAAAAAATTTCTAATGGAAAATATGTCGGCTTCACTTCATTTGGCTTCTTTTACATTCGATTACGCAGAATTTTCCAAATAATTAACTACAAAATGTTTACTGAATGAAATATATATACATAAGTATGTTATTGCTGGCGGAAAAGTATTATTTAATTATGATATTATTACTTTTTACGTAATTTCACCTTTTTTATTTAAATTGACTTAATTTAGTTTTGAATTTCAATCCGAATTTTGAGAAAATATTTAAAAATTTCAACACATACTTGTATGTAGTTCAAGAAAAAGCAACAAAAATACTAGAACGGAAATGCCCTTGCTGAGCTAAGTCTTTCAGATTCTGAGAAAATGTCGCAATTTACTTTTTTTTTTGAAAATTTGTTGTCAAATTTTCAACAAGAATTATATCAAAGAATAGTTTCTGTGAAAGTATCTCCAAAGATTCCCAGTTTTTCCAAAAATGTATGTATGTATTTTACTACTCAAGGCAAGCCGAAAATTAAGAGACAAGAGAAGTAAGCTGGTCAGTCTGGATTGGTCGGTTGAAAGACAATGCTGAGGACCTGACCACGGGCGACCACACATAAGGCATTGAGTAAAAGATTCTTCATTCGATTTATTAATTTGCCTTTGTCGTTTTTACACATTTATGTTAGGCTATAACATTGAAGATATGACAGTCCAATCAGCTGAAGATTGGGCACATGCTCTGTACTCACTGCTAATTTGGAAGATTACATCGGGGTAGATGTCCCGCAATTTCACCTGTAAGAATACTAAGTTCCCTATTGTCTTGCACTGATAACAATTTGATCAGTCCTTAAGTAATCATCTAGGAACCACGACTTAAGACAAAATTTAAAGGTGCCGAGAGACCTGTCCCGTAATAGGCTGCTAATTGCCACTTTGCATGTTCTCAAGTCCAAAGGATTACAAACCGAATAGATCTGCTTATAAACAATATAAATTCAAGAAATAGAGAAAGAAAATGCACGGTCTTACTTGAAATGAGAACAAAATAGAAATAAAATATATGGGAGCACCTCTCTCATGGTTTATCACCACTTTCTATCGTATAATCGTCATGTAACGTAGGCCAACCTTCTTACACTACTACATCATATGAGTAATATATATTATTGTATATCATATTAATATTATATTATGTAAAGCACAATGAGAGAAAGAGAGTAAGAAAAGGAACGATATTGCTCGCTCCTACAACGCAACTATGTGCTCATAATTGAGCACGTTAAAAAAGGAGATAGCAGTTTATTTGCCGGTTAAGGTTTTTTTCTGATGATACAAGAATAATTCCTCAAAAAGTGGCTTTTAAAAATTTAGAAAAATTAATCAAATTAAATTTGTTTGCCTGCCTGTTGCCACATTGAGCTTTATTATTATACCAACCATTTCCCATGCTATTTGTCAACGGTATTTTAATTGAACTCTACGAGAAAGTAAATTTCTAAAATAAATAAACATCGTAAACGTGCGTTAGTCACGCATGTGTACCAACATATCTACACATACACATACTCGCATTAAGAAATTTAAATTTAAATTTGTGTTTGTGAGATTGGTTTGAATCAAAAATATTTTGGCATTGTTCCCCCACAACAGAAACACACATATGTGTATTATATTATTTTTAAATATTCGTGTGTACATTTTGCTATTTTTTATTCCTTTGTGAATTCGTTTGTTTATTTTATTTTTCAATTTTCCCGCATAGTTGGGTGAAATTGGCAAGCTTTGATCGAACAAATACAAATACAAACACAAATACAAATAACGATTTATATTGCTTGAGCGTTGACAATAAAGTCAATTAAAATACTGTTTATTAATTTGACACAATATATGAATGAAATATGCTATACGTACACGTATGTGTGTATGAAGCAGTGCACATCGTTAGCAGAAAAGAAAATAAATAAATAAATTAAAATAATAAGTTATACAATAAAAAGTCATTTATAATAAAATTGAAATGCAATAAAATTACCGCATATTTGTATACTAAATCAAATAATATTTCCCATAATGATTTAAGGTGAAAAAATTGCAATTAAATGCAATTGTATTAATTTATATTATTGACTCAATATAATATTTACTTGCTGCTCGTGTTGAGTGCTTTATGTAATATTAATATACAAATATTAACAAAAATATATGTATATGGCTTATTTTGCTTCAATATTCCTTTCACTGTCACAGCCACTCGGATTTATTTTACTAACTAATTTTTATACAATTAGATAGTTGATAGGCAATTCATTTACAAATATATATATATGTCCCTTTCAATGACATAAAACTAATGAATCTAAAAACGATTATTTTAATTTAGAATAATTTAAGCATAATTTCGGCTATTAGTCATGGGAATGATTCAACACAATTGCACATCAAAAATTGTATTCTAAATGTATTTAATAAAAATTTCATTAAAAACCATCGGAAGTGTTTTCCGGCACTCAAATAACAAAAATACAATCTTATTAAATAAATAGAATATGTTTAAAGCAAATAAAAATTTTAATTGTTTTATGAGTTCGTGAATATGCTTATCAAAAATATGTAGTATTCAAATTATGAGCGCTCTGTCATAAAGAGATAAAAACCGTGAAAAATTATTCCAATTGCAAATAAAATTTAAATGAATGAAAAAGAGGAAAGCTAAAAAACAAACTGCAAAAAATAATTCAAAATTAAATAAAAACATAAATTTGCTTATTCTCCCATCCCATCGTTTTATTGGTTAAGTAAATGGCACAATTAGTTGGCCGTGGCTTTAGCTCATTTAGACCAAGTCAAAATTTTTCATGCTCTACAAATAAGTATGTATGTATGGTATATAAGAGGCAGCATTTTGTTGCATATTACGAATTGTTCGATATTAGCATATACTATGCAATATTTGTGGAGCATGAAGTGCAACAAATCATTATTAATTAAAAACTGTATTAAAATTTGTTCCAATTTATAGCATCTCAGCTGGAGAAGTGGAGTTAGCAAATGAGGAGATAAGTGAAGAATGGAAAAC
>JAWMAG010000005.1:10455000-10635000 GCA_037013455.1 Ceratitis rosa | reverse complement strand
TCACAATACGTCGATTGGGTGCTTGAACAAGTAGCAGTGGACGACGATTTTTCGAACAAAATTTTCCTCAGCGACGGGCACACTTTTCACTTGGGTGATACGCAAAAAAAAAAAAAAAAAATAGTCGCATTTAAGTTCCGAGAATCCTCAAAGAGAAGAGAAGAGAGGCCATATCACCATAAAAAACTTACTATCAGGTGCGCTCTTCGATCCGGATATGTGATTGGACCTTACTTTTTTGAAAAGGGCAATGGCGATACTGTCACTGCCATTTTGGCCCATTATGGTCGTATGATTGCGACATTTTTGGCTTGCAATTGAAGAGCAAAACTTGCACAATATGGGGTTTCAACAATGTGGTGCCACGTGCCACACAACACGAGCGACTATGGCTTTTTTGCGAGAGAAATTTCTGCCCGGCCCTGTAATCTCTCAATCAAGCGATATGACTCCGTTGGAATATTTTGTTTGGCTAGGCGAAAAACTGTGTTTATGCGGATAAATTTTTAACTCTTGATCTTTTGAAAACCAAGATTCTTCAAGGCGGTCATTTGAATGATATGAATGATATTATATGTTTAATTCCAAGGCTTAAATTTTACGATAAAAAAAGAGTTTTTTTGATTTTCGTTTATTTTCGAAACTGCAAATTGGATAGTCTTGTATATATGTATGTATAACTATGGCCTTTTAGCGTTCTTTGCAATACCAATTAGAATACTTATAAATTGGACAAAATACAAAAAACTACATTAGTGTGTAGCCGGGTCTGCTAGTTATATAAATATATTTTATCAACAACAAATAGTGGCCTACATGGATAAGTAAATACAATAAATAAATACGCTCATCCATGAATAAGTACGAAATATAAATGCACATAAAATAAATTTATGTATTTAGAACTAAAGAAAATCCACTAAGATTCTTACTTTTCCCAACAATAGTATCTACAACAATGGCTAATAGCCCCGAGTCTGTGTACATTTAAATTTAGAAAGTAGCTGTGACTTTTTACAGTAACCTCAACACAACTAAGTCACATTTATGTATGTAAGTAGAATAAATTTAATACCAGTCGCTGGCTAGCAAGTGCACATGCGCACCTTTCTCATTCTTATTCTACATTTTTTTTTTGTAACATTTCCCTCTCTCTCTCTCTCTCTCTCTCTCACACACACTCACTCACTCTCTGTTGCTAAAGTCGCTAGAAGTAAGATCAAAATATATATTTATCAATTGCAAAAACAATGTAGAAGAAAAATTACATTTCCCAGAATAGTTGACAGTCAAAAGCCAAGAGCCAAGAGCCAACAGCAAACAGCCGGTTATTAAATAGAAAGGAGTCTTCTCTATAGGTTTCACCAGCGATCTCGAAGCAAGTGCCGACGCTACTAAGTGATGGGAAAATCGGTAAAAAAAAATTAATTACAAAAAAAAAAAAATAAAAAATACAAAAATGAAATAAGTAAAAGCAAAGAACATTGTGTGGAAATTTCTGGTAGCTGAAAGCGATGATCGCCACATTGCAGATGGTCAACGAGCGATGAGAATGTGTTGACAGTGTACCAATAAGCCAATAACAAACAGCCAAACCAACCAACTAGCCAAGCAAGCAAGCGAGCAGCGAACAAGCAAACAATTGAATAATAAGAAAAAAAAAACAAAAAAGGAGAAAAAAAAAACAATGAACCATCGAAAAGAATCGTAGAGAAGCGCTGGAATAGCACCAATTTTTGCTGTAGACGGCGAGGCAGTGAGCCTGGCGGATGGTATGAACGTAGCGACAGATAAAACCTTAAAAGTGTGTCAAATGAAAATTATGGCCAGTTTATGCAAGCGCATAAATTACCTACTACTGCAGCAGCAGCAAGTGGCAGGAGCTGTAGAAGTGTTACTATGTATGTATGTATGCATGTATGTATGTTATGTAGTAGCGCTAGAGGTTGTAATTGACAAAGTAGTAAAAGAAGAAGTAAGAGATAAGCTGAACACTATAGCTAGAGCGAGCATTTTCTCTAAATACAATAATTACAGTAGTCACCTTTAAGCTCATCATTAAGAAGGTGCATAATATTATTTCGGTAATTCATCTCGGTAAAGTCATCTCAATTGAATGAAATAATAGAACGGCAGCCATAAAGATAAGAAACACTGGGACGATTTAGTACTCTCGCTTTCTCTCTCTCTCTCTTTCTCTCTCACTCTCTCTCCCTACAAAATCGGCCCCGTAGTAAACCCTTTTCCGACTACTCAAAAAATGTTTGGCTTAGGAACTACGTTTTCACAGGTATATAGACATCCAATAGCGTATATATACACATATATACATAATCGCTCCATTTGTTAGACGCATAACACAAATTGGAGGAAGAGCTTGGCCAAAATTATTTCGGCATCAATTATATGGAGCGCCTAAAGTTTATTCTATCCGCCTACGAATTGCCGATGGATTTTTATGAGGAGGGAGTTCAGAAATATACTCGTAGGGCTTGACATCTCCTGTCAAGGAGCAGCCGCAATTAGTAAAATTATTTTTATATAATTTTGGATGTTGGTCAAGCCAGAACTCGAACTCTGGCCATCAACTCGGCTATCGCGGCCGCATCCATGTCATACAGACAAAATATTGTTGTATATCTTTTTGTGATCCTAGATCTAAAATTTACTGCTTAAAATTCTTTAGAACTCAGAAACAAGGACCAAGGATTGAATGAGAGCTTAATTTTGAAAGGTAACACGCCTGTGAGAACTGTATTCATCTAGCATTTCTGAAAAAAAATATTTGTTCTCTTTTTTTGACAAAACATCCAAAGAGGAAGAATTATCGTTTACAATTTGAGTTCAATTGAGCTGATATGGCTGTTGGTCAGTGACCAACGCACTTAGGCCAGTAGGCCCATTCGGACGCCGCTATGAGGCTACTATC
Organism: Ceratitis rosa; assembly: GCA_037013455.1. Classification (NCBI taxonomy): domain Eukaryota; kingdom Metazoa; phylum Arthropoda; class Insecta; order Diptera; family Tephritidae; genus Ceratitis; species Ceratitis rosa. The sequence goes on along the minus strand of JAWMAG010000005.1, from coordinate 10,632,071 downwards.
TTTACCTTCTCAAATCTTCGAATCATTTCGTAAGTTTTATAAAAGCAATGAGATTTCCGTTATAGATTAACGAGACAGTCAAAAAAGTGTTACCCGAGGAACTTGTGTGAAAGAGATGATGGACAATGACGATTCATTTAGCAAACAGATGTTTTTTCGATTCGGATAAAGATTTTGCTATTTGTTACTTTCTTTTTTCTTTTGAAGAGTTAAACTGATTGAACCTGGAGTCTAAGTCATCCCTATGCTTTCTCTGAGTACGAGAGTTTATTTGGATTGGTAGCTGCAAGTCTATCTAATCAAAGTTACTAGAGTTTGCCCGCGATTTGGTTCAACTAAGATTTTTGCCGAATTTTTAACTTGCAACTTTTAATTATTATGTCAAAATATTTGAATACTTGTAAAACATATATTTTTTATTTCTAACATAACGCAAATCTAACCGTAAACAGAATTTTTTCCGAACAGATTGGTTCCTGGCCCACTTTCCAGAAAGATAAAACTTGCAGATGTTAATCTAAGCAAAGAACCAAATTTCAAACCAAAAGAACCAAACCCAAAATTACACATTAGCTTTAGCTCCATTTATCAAGAAGAAATGCAATTAATATTCGGTTCTTGGCAATGAGCTATCTATGTTTCATTTCATGTGAATCAAACGATGGCTACACATTTTTCGAATATGTCAATGCCATGACCACTTCCCGGTAGAAAAAGTGTTGCCTGTATTAATTTATGCCCAATTCTAACTTTAAATAAAATTTTATGTAAATCAAACGATATATGCAAATATTTCGAATAGATCGGTCCCAGTTCCACTTCCGGGAAATTTTTTCTTATCGGATGCCTACATCATTCTTAGAAGACACCCTCAGTTTAGGTTCGCTACGACCAGTGGTTTAGGCGGTGGGTTGATCCGTCATTCATTCAGAACAAAGCTTTTTATAGAAATAGATTATATCGATAATTATCATAGAATTTTCTTTTCTCAAAAACAAGCAGTTATGTAAATAGATCGTGCGTCAGAACCGTTGTATATGAACTGAAGAAAAGCATCTAAAATCGTCGTTGAAAGAAATCTATTAGAAAATATGAGCTGATCTCCGCAAGATATGTGATTTTAGGCAATTTTTATTTCACAGTTTCCATATAAAAATTTTAATATTAATTTAATTCAAATAATAAATAATAAATTTTTTTTATGCGTTAAACAATACCAAAAATATTTTTGGTACGAAATTGCAGACAACTATACCACTGTACAGAATTGTGAAGCTTCTGCAGCATCCATTATATCGGCGAAACAATGAGATATGATGAGTTGGGTGTGTTATTGCTTGGCTTTATAAGAGCAATACTTTTTTCATATTTTTATTTTACTCTTTAGTTTAACATCAAGTTGGCTTTTTATTTTATATTTATTATTATTTTTAGACTGAAACTTTTTTGTTAGCGCAAAGAAGCCAAACTATTGGATGAGTGCACAAGTTCGTGCCCGATTCCGCTGGATGCCGTACGAATCGTTTGAGAGTGGCGCTCGTGAAAGAAATATATACATATTATATATCGTTGGAAAGGTGACAGTCCGAACTGTAAATCAAGCATAAAATAACTTCATTTTGATTTGAGTTGCTTAGTGAAAAGACGCATGGAAGATGAACAACGAAAAAGATCATATGCGTCATATTATGTTATACGAATTCCGCAAAGGAAAAACAGTGGGCGCTGCAACTAAAGATATTAGCGAAGTTTATTTGGACCGTGCTCCAGCACTCCGCACAGTAAAGAAATGGTTCGCGAAATTTCGTTCTGGAGATTTTAACCTCGAAGATCAACCTCGCAGTGGACGGCCTTCTGCGCTTGATGACGATGTTCTAAGGACTTTAGTTGCGAATAACTCACGTATTTCGACGGAAGAGGTTGCCAGTGAATTGAACGTCAACAAATCAACTGCGTTTCGTCGTTTAAAAAAGGTTGGGTACACTTTGAAGCTCGATACATGGGTGTCACATCAGTTGAGTGAAAAGAACAAAGTGGACCGTATGTCAACAGCAATTTCTTTGCTTCGACGGATCAAAAACGAACCTTTTTTGGATCGGCTCGTGACTGGTGATGAAAAATGGGTCCTGTACAACAATGTTCAACGCAAAAGAACATGGAAACAGGCACACAAAGGGGCGGAACCGATGTCGAAAGGTGGATTGCATCTGATGAAGGTACTGCTGTGCATTTGGTGGGATATCCGAGGCGTGATCTATTTTGAGCTCTTGCCAGCTGGAGAAACGATCACTGCCAACAAGTATTGTCAGCAATTGGTCGAATTGAAGAAAGCAATTGATGAAAAACGTCCGATTTTGGCCAATCGCAAAGGAGTTCTTTTCCATCATGACAACGCCAGGCCACATGTTGCAAAACCGACCCTGGCCAAACTGAAGGAGATGAATTGGGAAATCATGCCGCATCCCCCATATTCACCCGACATTGCACCTTCTGATTATCATTTGTTTCGATCGCTGCAGAACAATTTGAATGGAAAAAAAATTTAAAAATGTGGAAGACGTCAAAAACCACCTTGACACCTTTTTCAACGAGAAACCGCGCGATTTCTATGAATCAGGCATCCGTAAATTGGTTGAACGTTGGGAGTGGATTGCCGAACATGATGGCGAATACATAATTGATTAATAAAAGCGCTTTCTTCAAAAAATTTCAATTTTAGTTTGCACTTGAAATCGGGCACGAACTTTTGCACTCATCCAATAATTACTTAATCAGCGCATAACAAAAGTAATTTTGCACAAGATGGGATAATGTAAAGTAGCACAAAAATAAAAGCAAATATGTGTAAGTAAAATAATGAAAACACTAATAAATAAGATAACAAAAAGATAAAAAAGTGATAATAATGAATAAAAAGTTGCAGTAAAAAAAAAAAAAAAAACTTTAGCTATGCAAAAAAGTGATTTTCTACTAAAAATGCATACACACATATGAAAACATGTGCATGAATATATATTTGTAGTGTGTTGCAGCAAAAATTCAATGCTTGCGGCAGACTTTTCTCGAATGCAACTATGAATTTATTTTTGTCAATTTTTTTTCGTTTTTTGTTTTTTTTTTTATTATTTGACAGAGTATTGAATTGCGAAAAGGCGCACTAAATTAAATTAAAAACGAAAATAAAAGTTTGTTTGTATTTATTTTTACTTGCACCTACAAATATTTGCAATTTCATGTATTTGTCATTTGCTTATTTAATTAATTATTGCAACCAACGCGCACTCGTAAACAAAGAAAAATACAGAGATTTAAAAACAAAAAAAGAAAAAAAAAATAAAAGTAAAAAATAATAAATTTTTTTATTGCAACTACGACGACATAAATACAATAAATTTACAGCAGCAATTTTGATCACCACCTCTCTCTCTCTCTCTCTGTCACCCCTCGAACTGCCATCTCGTCAGACAGTTTCGTGTCAGCGCTGCCTTTATTTGCTTTTTTTTTGTGTTTTTAACAAAAAATTTTAACACTTGTTTTCAAATATTTTTGTGTATTTGAACTTTTCATCATCATGCAATGGCCATTCACTTAAAGCTGTTATTGCTAACGCAACAACAACAAACGTGCTGCAGTAGTTGTAATAAAAATTAACCACATCAGAGCAGCGTGTTTGCAATAAAAAAGGAGCGGAAGTTGGGGAAAGAAAAGATATGTTTTCAATTTATTGTATATATGCGTTACTGTGTATCTGTGTGTGTGTGTGTGCGTTTGTAGAGATCACAAACAAAAATGATGGTTGGCTCCAGGAAGTCGACTCTATTTATTATGATATTTAACCAATTTAAAATATTAAAAAAAACTTTTGCATAGAGTAAAAAATATGTATAAAAAGTCAAATGAGTTTTTTATGACTTTCAACGAAATTATTAACCATAAGTTTTTTTTTTGGTTTTTGTGTGAGATTTCAATATTTATAGCAACACTGAGGAGTGAAAATTTCTTTTGTTGAGTTTTGAAATCCATAAAAAAAATTTTAGATAGTTTGAACCTTAAACCACAAAAGCAACAATTAAATCTACTAAGTTTAACCTCATTTCGTAAAGTAGTTTTTTTTCTAATCATATTTACCACCTACTGCTTTACAAATAAGTCTGCTGGTATTACATTCAATTACGAAATTGATTGATTAAATCATTACCTCATTTATAGTGGTGCCTAAAACTTAATCGAGTTGTCAAGGTAAAAAGAGGTATGAGGTATGCTACAAAAAATTAAGGTATCATCAATACATATACATAAATTGAAAAATAGTGTTTAGTTTATTAAAAGATATTGTACATATATCCTGGCAACATAGGTATATGTATGTAAACTTCGTGACGAAATAGCACAGAGTGTATGAAAGGGGAAAATCCACCTCTTCTGCTGAGAAAAGCGATATTTTCCTAATTAAAAAAATGTATTCTACTTTCTTATGTAATCTAGTTTAGATTGATTTTTGTATAATTCCGATATTTATATAACTGCATTTTTTATGTAAATTTATTTGATGGAACTATTATTTCGTGGTGATGGCGGATCCATTTGAATTACCTAGACAAAAAAATGCAGTAAATAAATAAATGAATTTTCATAAATAAAACAATAAATATTGTAGAAAGGTGTTTAAACCGCAAAAAGCCACTCCCGTCAAAACGTCAATTAAAATAAAAACGCTTGGAATTTCCTAAGACACATCACATGAGAACCGGTAGCTAGGTTTCTAAAAAAATGTACCATGGACCAATGGAACTGAAATAAATAGAATGAGCCAGATGGGGAAATATATGGTAGTTCACCCTCATAGAAGTTAATACTTGAATCACAGATGCAGATGAAAGTGACAACAAACGTTCAGGCGCTAATATTATGATTTGCGGTGTATTTTCCTGGCACGGAGTGGGATCATTCGGGCGAATAAATGGAAAAAGTGTACAAATATCAATGTTTGGACATCTTAAAGAATACAATGAAGCCTTTCGCATTTAACTAAATGCCACTACACTGTACTTCTATTCAGGGTAATGAGCCTAAGCATACAGCGAAGGTCAAACAAGATTGGCTTAGGAATACTATGTATTGTACTATATTTAAGTTTTCTGAAGCGTCTGCAATCTGAACTCGTGAAATGGTGCCGGTGATCGACTATTGCAAGATCTGAAAAAGTTGAAAGAATTTTTTTTTTAATTTTTATACATATGCACATATGAACTAAAAATCTTCCGAAGATATTGGAAAAAAAAATTAGCTTAGTTTAGTTTAAAAAAAATCACTTTAAAAAAAAATTCACTTCAAGTAGCTAAAAAAGTAGTTTAAATAAGACTTTTGTCCAACTTTTTAGCTCAAATAGAAGATAATTTATTGTAATACTGAAGCTAGATCACTTTGAAATTTTTTTTTTGATCGGACATATGTACACGAATGTAAAGGGTGGTTAAATTGTAAGGGCCGATGTTGAATGTGAACCACACCTAAACGCCAAGTTTTTTTCCGAATTTAATTTGACATTTCTCTATTTCAGACTTACTCAATTTGAACCATGGAGAGATACACAATCCAACAACGTGTTAAAGTTATCCAGACTTATTATGAAAATTTTCGAAGAAAATCATCTTCAGTGATGAGGCACATTTTCACCTCAGTGGATTCGTCAATAAACAGAATTGCCGCATTTGGGCGAATGAGAATCCAAGAGTGATTGTCGAAAAACCAATGCACCCACAAAGAGTGACTGTTTGGTGCGGTTTATGGGCTGGCGGCATCATCGGGCCGTATTTTTTCCAAAATGAGGCCGGTCAGGCAGTTACTGTGAATGGTGTTCGCTATCGTGAGATGATAACGAATTTTTTATGGCCACAATTGGAAGATATGGATGTGGACGATATGTGGTTTCAGCAGGACGGTGCCACTTGCCACACAGCTAACGAAACAATGGCTTTTTTGCGCAACAAATTCAATGGCCGTGTTATCTCACGTAATGGCGATGTCAATTGGCCCCCAAGATCATGTGATTTGACACCGTTGGACTTTTTTCTCTGGGGTTATTTGAAAGAAAAGGTGTACGTCGATAAGCCAGCAATAATTCAAGAGCTAAAGGATGAGATAATTCGGCACATTAACGGCATAGAAACTCCATTATGCCTCAGCGTCATCGAAAATTTGGACCATCGTATGGAGGTGTGCCGCCGAGGTCGCGGCGCTCATTTGGCCAATATTTTGTTACATACATAATTGAGTAATACCAATATATCATAATAAAATAAAATTTCAATAATTTCCTAAATAGTTTGTATTTTATTCAAAATCAACATCGGCCCTTGAAAATTTAACCACCCTTTATATGTATATGCTTTTTACTATCACCGGCACCGTTTTCTAAGACTTGTAGAAATCAAAACAGCAGAAAAAACGCTTGAAAGTTCTGTCCGGCAAACTGCTTTAGCTTCTAAAATATGTCTAATTGGTCATTGAAATTTTGAAGACATATTCTTGGATGGTTTTTTAATAGATTCAAGAAAAAACTAATTTTTTAAAGCCTGTAAAGCAGGCCAGGTTCCTCCAAAAAAAACGTGTTTTTTTAAACAAATTATATTTATTAAAAAAAAAATATTTATAAATCAAAGTGTTCGCAGATAAGTAGACATATAAAAATACGGAATTAATAATAAAAATTTTTTACAGGAAACAAAATTTCTATTTTTTTTAAATTTTTTAGAAGAACCTTGCCTTAAAAAGGTGAATACAGAAGCAGAACCTGATTTTGATGGCATTGCTGTGATTATTAAAATTGGAATAGAAAGAAATTACATCCATTGATCTTTTATATAGAAATATCTGTAGATTGAATTAACTCTGCTTATTTCTTTATATTTATTATATTTCCTCTTTTCTACGTACTAGATGCAAATATAAATGCTTTTTCCTGCACAATTAATTTCAGTCGAGTTTAATTTGTGGAACTTCCTTTAACATTGATCTGCATTTTATGTAGGAAATTAATTAAAATTAAATTTGATATGTGCGCTGGCATTAAAATCCACTTACATACTTCAACACAGGTGTACCTATTTATGTAGTTAGATAAGTAGCTATATATACTTATATGTATGCATCTGCACATTCCCATCTACATATACATATGTATGCATTTATGTATGTATTTATGTATGTACGTAGTTGCACGAGAATTTTATGGACTATTTACAGCTGAAGAAGTAGTAAAAGCGAAGTAGTAACTTTTACAACTAAATATCTTGCGCTGTTCTAAGTTTAGTATTCATTGTTGTTGTTGATGTTCTTGTTGTTGTTAGTAAATAGTTAGCAACGAGTTGTACTCGATCACAGATGAAATCCGGTAAAAGCGGCAGAACAAATAGACATTTTAACACAGATTAAAACACAGAACGTCGACATGTACATATGTATGTATGTATGTATTTAATAGATCGAAATTGCCATCACATACATACAAAAATATACTCTTACAAAAGCTCTAAATATATATGTGCATAAAAAAGTGTATTGGCCATACATATGTATGTACATACATACATACATACATATATGTAATATTATGTTTGTCTGTATATGATCAGCGAAGTGAAAATTGTAGAAGAAAAGCATCAAGAATAGTAATCCAGGCAATGCAAGTGAAGAGTTGTTCTTTTCCCAGCAGTTATTCCAAGATTTACGAGCGGGTTAGGGTGGTGCGGCGGTGCATAAAACTGCAAGAGAACTTCATTACAGCTGCGCTGCATGATGATTGGCAATTTTAAATGGCTGCTACATACATACATACACGCGTACTCATACAGACATATGTATGTATGTACATAGATAGATACCGGTGTGGTTATTTTTGCTGCAGAATTTCTTGTGGTTTGTTAGGATATGCTGTAGCTTCTAGATAAACGAAGGTATGTAAGCCTACACTTGTATGTGTGTATGAATGTGTGTGTGTGTGTGTGTTCACGAATGTTGCTGGTAATAGTTCTTTGCTTTGCTGAAGTTGTTGTTGCTGTTGTTGTTATTGTTGACTTTGCTCACTCATGCACTGCTTTCATCTTAAACCGATAATTAGAACGATTTCTAGGAATGATGTAGCATCTCTCTTGTAAACAAACACATACATACGAGTACATGCCCGCATACATACACGTACGAGTATGTGCGTATGTATAAATATGGCAAATGAACAGAAAAGAAGATTTTGTACACATTTGAGCAATTGATTGTTTGATGGCTCATTTTGTTGATTCTATTGTAGTTATTACTGTTGCACTAATACTATCACAAAGATGAACATTTCCGTAATAGAACATTTCCGTAAAATGAAAAAGTAGGAAAAAATAAAATATATTAGAGTAATAGAAATAACTGTGTCAGAATCATGTTTGAGTGGCGTTGGAACTATAAACCTTTCTTGGTGAAACTACTCAGTAGATGTGAGTTCTTTTGCCCATAACGCCTTATGATACAGAGAGAAGAAATGTCTTCTATTTCTATCAGTGGGTATCAAAACTGCAAGAGTTTGGCTGTTTTAAATCTTCCAACTTCACCGATATATATCTATATAAAGGGTGGTTAAATTGTAAGGGCCGATGTTGAATGTGAACCACACCTAAACGCCAAGTTTTTTTCCGAATTTAATTTGACATTTCTCTATTTCAGACTTACCATACTCAATTTGAACCATGGAGAGATACACAATCCAACAACGTGTTAAAGTTATCCAGACTTATTATGAAAATTTTCGAAGAAAATCATCTTCAGTGATGAGGCACATTTTCACCTCAGTGGATTCGTCAATAAACAGAATTGCCGCATTTGGGCGAATGAGAATCCAAGAGTGATTGTCGAAAAACCAATGCACCCACAAAGAGTGACTGTTTGGTGCGGTTTATGGGCTGGCGACATCATCGGGCCGTATTTTTTCCAAAATGAGGCCGGTCAGGCAGTTACTGTGAATGGTGTTCGCTATCGTGAGATGATAACGAATTTTTTATGGCCACAATTGGAAGATATGGATGTGGACGATATGTGGTTTCAGCAGGACGGTGCCACTTGCCACACAGCTTACGAAACAATGGCTCTTTTGCGCAACAAATTCAATGGCCGTGTTATCTCACGTAATGGCGATGTCAATTGGCCCCCAAGATCATGTGATTTGACACCGTTGGACTTTTTTCTCTGGGGTTATTTGAAAGAAAAGGTGTACGTCGATAAGCCAGCAACAATTCAAGAGCTAAAGGATGAGATAATTCGGCACATTAACGGCATAGAAACTCCATTATGCCTCAGCGTCATCGAAAATTTGGACCATCGTATGGAGGTGTGCCGCCGAGGTCGCGGCGCTCATTTGGCCGATATTTTGTTACATACATAATTGAGTAATACCAATATATCATAATAAAATAAAATTTCAATAATTTCCTAAATAGTTTGTGTTTTATACAAAATCAACATCGGCCCTTGAAAATTTAACCACCCTTTATCTATCTATTGTACATATACGAGTATAAGGCGCTTTGTCCTTACTGACTCACAGATCAAACTACATCTTAAAGCACAGGCCGTGGAGACCTGAAACCTGGATGGTGTGATGTGTGTATGACGTATGCAGCGAAGAAGAAAAGATTTTGCGTGAAGTGGAACTGGGACCGAACTATTTAAAAAAATATAATTTATTTTTATATCGTTTGGTTGACAAGAAATTTGGTACACGTGTAACTCTTTGCCTGAATTGATATGGGAAACATTTTTTCTCCCGGGACCGATCTATTAAAAAATTTTGTATTTTACCTTTCATTTACATAAAAATTAGTAGCTTTGAGAACGCTTTTCTTGCGGTAAGTGTGCCTTGGATCGATTCGATTGTTTGGCTTTGCTAAATAAGTGGAACATATTTTTAATATTGTATACAATAGTTTATAGGTTATAATAAAATTAATAATATCATAAACCTAAGAAAAGTTAAAAGAACTATCTGAAAATTTCATGCGTACGAAATCGCGCGTAAACTCTAGTACATTATGTAGTATTTACACTTGGATATATGTATAAACAGAAATATAGGTTAATTGTTAATATGGTACGTTTAAGGCCCCATAAAAAGCCGTGGCTGACATTTAAGGCTTCTGGTGAAAAAAAAATTTATAAATGGAAAAAGAAGTACAATTGTCTATAAAAAATAATATTATTAAAAGAAAATTTGAGTGAAACAAGTTTTTGAGGAGTTTTGGTTTGCTGATTAGTAAGCAGAAATTATTTCTTAGTCTGAAGGAAAAATATAATTATTCAAGTGAAATTTATATAGTTTTTGGAAAACATTTAGTGGCTTATTTTTTATTTTTTCTGCAAATGTGAAGTGAATTTCTTAAGAACGCCATTTTTGTTATTTTGCTTTTAAATTAGATATTAAAAAAATATTTTTTCCATGCGATTGATTTCAGCGGTGTCTAAAAAGTCATTTGACGGTCTTTTAGAACTCGTTTAAAATTATAGAAATTTATAATTTTATCAAGCAACACTACCCGCAAGCCAATAGTATTTATCTAGGAACTTTTCGATAAAATATTCCGAGAGGAAAGAATCTACAATTTACATTTTTCGTCATATAATTTCATATTTTGTATGTACGAATCTAAGCCCCAATCAAATGTACGTAAACCAGAGGTGCTCAACTAACGAAACGTTACCATTTCCTTTTGCTAATATGAAAAATAAAATTATCGACATTATTTTGTTTCGTTTCGGCGCCATATTATCGAAACAAAATAAAATTGTTAATGTTTAAACCGCACAAGCTCAGCGCTAACGTTAATTTCCAAATGATTGCCTGCCATGATACTAACAGCATACTTCGATTTTCCCGTTTAACATTATCTGTTAACGGTTTAACATTAACTGCAGCTTTTCGTTTCGGGTGAAAACGAAATTGAATTTATTTTGACAACTGTAACGATAACATTTCCAAATTTTTCAATCGAATCTTTTATTTATTTTTATTTTTTGATGCGATACAGCATTGATGTAAATTATATTATAGTAAATGATTAATTTTGATTCCCATTTTCGTTTATTTTGGTAAAAAAAAAGTTTTAAAATTAATATAGAAAAGTCTTTATAGCTTTGTACAGCAGCGAAGAGGCAGCTGAGCTAGTTTTACGTAAGATATCAAAACACTTCTGTTTTCATCCTAACCGCCTTCAGAAGCGGTGGTAATTTTTAGTTTTTGGTTGGTTGAAGTATCATTTGAAAACCGGAGCATTATGAAACGAATATAAAAGCAGTAAGAAATTTTTTACAGTTATGCCGAAAGCTTCCGGGCTTCTTTGAATGGATCAAACATCAACTTTACCACCAATCTCAGTGCTAGCAAATTTGTTCGATCTTAAAAAAGATGAAATCAGTGTAAACACATAAATTTAAATTCTATAAAAATAATCAAAAGTGATGAAAAATAATAATAAAATGCATAGACTATGCAAAAAATTCAAAAATTCTATAAAATTTTTTTTTATTTTTTTTTTGTGTTCAGTCAATCAATCCATGAAATATAAGAAACGAAGTTTTTCTGTTATTCAGTAATCGTTTCTTAATTATGAAAACAAAAATGTTATATTCCACATCTGATTTTTTTTTTTTAATTTTTATTTATTTAATTTATTTTTATTTTTTGTCTCGGGAATATTAATTTTGCAACTTTTTTTTTGGACAATGAAATAGAATCAAATAAATATTTTTTTCCAAAGTTCAGTCTACGTTTGTATTTAGATGTTATTTAAGACTAAACTAATAGTGAGTGTAACAACCACATCAAAAATGCGGTGGGAGCGAATCGTAAAGCGACTTTAAATTGTTTAATGTGAGCTCGCTCCAGGTAAACTTAATAGCATTTTTTAACGATTGATAATCTTGTAATTACCATCCCCATACAATCTCTATTATATTGAAATCTGAAGAGTAAGGTGACGCCATTAAAGGAACATTTTGATCAGTCATCCAATTTTTAACTACTCGAGCGTTATGTAAGTGGGCATTATCTTGCTGAAAAGACCAAGCTAAAATACCAAAAATGTTGATTAAGTTCCACTACATGGAAGTGACATTCATTTTGGAAGAAACTAATTCACTATCTGATGTTCCATAGTAGGAAAAGGACCCTACACCACTCACACCTTTCTTATATCATGGTAATAACTGAAACAAACTGACACTTCCGAATCAAAGCGATTTTCGTCTGGAAAACAGGTGCTGTACGATTCGATCTTCTACGTCGTACGACAGCGAGCAAAATCAGTGCCGGCTTTCATGCAAACATATGTATGTTAGCGATTTTTTTAAATATTAAAATAATCCTAAATTTCCTCAAAGATATGAATACAGAAAAATAATAAATTTCTTGATTTTTTCCTTGTCAAATTTTAAAATTTGTAGTACAAATTAAAGCTATGCAAGAATATGGCACTTTGTTGAAACCCAAAGAAATTCACTGCAAAATAAATACCGTAAAATCCGCCAAAAACAAAAATTAAAAAAAAAAAATTCCTGAAAACTATTTTCCGCTTTTCACTAAGTTTTTCAATACGCTAAATAAATTCCACTAGTCATTAAATGCTTTTGTTTTTATGGACATACATATGTACGAGTATATACATTCATATATATATATACCTATATACTCATCACATACCGGCAGTCACCTAATGAACAAAGTTAATATACTCGCATAACACTAAGGCACAAAAAAAAAAACAAAAAAAAAATACAAAAGAAAGCGAAAAACAATAATGAAACGGCAAAATTGAAACATTGAATGATTGGCGGAAAAACGAGGAAAAGTAAAATAAAATAAAACGTAATGAAGGATGCAATATTTTGTTCGACAAATCCATTTGTGGCAAAAAGGAAGACTCACAGTTATTGACCAGCTTTAATAAATATTGAAAAACATGGGTATATAGTTATATATGTATACTCGTATGTATGTATTTATGTACTTAAATATATGTATTTTGTCAGATTAAAATAATTTGAAGTTTCAATAGTTATTTATGTATTTACTGACTTTTTCACCTTTTCATCATTGTCACTATTTATACATACATACAAGCATACATTCATATATCATATATATATACATATATGTACATATGTATATGCGAATAAATTATAAATACGTTTTCGTGTCAACTATTTATTTTTTTTTTAAGCAAAATAAGAGCAAATTCTATTGTGGTGGAAAAAGACGCAAACACACATACACGCGAACGTGCAGTCACGAGGAAAAATAGAGCAACTTTTATTTAGCTACATAAATTGAAATATTTGTACATATGTACCATGTATGTATGTATGTATGTGTGCGAGTACTTAAATACGCCAATTCATGGTAAATTAAAAAGCTAACTTTGGAATGTGCGCTTGTTCTTGTTCTTATTATTATTGTATGTTGTTGTTGTGTTTTCTTTTTTTGTTGTTTGCCGTTCGTTTCTCCTTCTTGCGCTTGTCAACAGCGTAACAAGTTCTGCTGCACTACAAACAATGGCAAAATGTTAACACACATACATACACGTATGTACATATATATGTATACGCAAACAGAATAGAACAACAGCATGCAACAACAATTAAGCATTGCAAGTATTCGCAATTACATATATACATACAAATATATATATGTATGTATTTATGTACGCACTTAGAATCAACTAGCCAGCAGAGGAAATTGCCAACCTCCAAGAACCAGCTTCGTTGAGTTTTAAAGGGAACACATATGTATGCTGCTGCTGCTGCTGCTACTGTTGCTGCTATGCAAGAATTACAACAACAACAAAGAATGTGTAAGCGAAACAGAAAAATTAGTAAATAAACCAGCAAGCAAGCAAGCAAGTGGTTCAAACCCCATTCACACCTCACCACCAACCAACCAACCAACCAACCAACCAACAAACCAACCGGCCATCACCCTCATCACATCTCGTCCACCGCTCACCTTACAACTGCCGTCAGCCCGGACTTGCCCGCTTTTAACTAGTTCTCGTTGTAGTAATGTACGAGTAAGTGAAAGAAGAATGAAATGAAAACTTGTCTTTAATTAAAATATACAAAAGGAAAAAATGGAAATGCGTAATGGCAGCAACAACAACAACAACAAATGGTACAGCAATGTCAAGTATGGTGGCAGAAAAATGTTATTAGAAGCAAAAAAGGAAGAAAAAAAAACAGAAACAATAATAAAAAGAAAATAGTCAACTTTTTATGGGGAAAATTATGTGCAGAGGTCGATAGTTGATTGGTAACAGGAAATTGAGAGTAAAAAATTAGAACGAAATATAAATACAAATTATATATCGTATTTCATATACATATATACGGGCCCGTTCTTTTCCAGATTGAGGGTATCTTAGTAATTTATAATGATTCATTTATTGATTTCGTCTTACGTCTTCTCGGGCTTGGATAAAATGGTGATTGCCTGAATGCCTAATTTTCAGATCCTCTCATGTTGTTGGTGGCGTCAGTAGTCCTAGGGCAGTGAGAGGGATGACCAATTCGTATCTTAGTTATAGACACAATCCATATATGTATACCCAACCTATTAAAATATATTCAGACAGCCAGGCTGCCATTAAGCTTCTCCAATGGAATCGTACAGGGAACAGTCATTACTACGGTAAGCTCTGTACATAACGTGGGCATCCCGCTTTCCTCAGCAAAGTATCTGCTTATCTAACATTCATCAGAAGGGCCAACAGCAGATGGCAGAGGGAAACCGTGTGCCTTAGTAGCGGCAAACAAAACCAAGTCTCTAAACCTTCTAAACTCAACCTCCATAAGCATAACAATAGAACTCAGGCCAGAAGAAAGGGTTGCTTCCCAAACGACTTCAGCCGATGCTGCAGGGACATAGATGAGGAGAAATCGTTGGAACACTACCTCTGTCACTGTCCAGCTATCAATGAGGTCCGTTTTCTCGGAAGAGCCCGTAGACCCAAAATTCGCAAAACAAGAGTTTCGTGTTAAAGCAACCTGTTAAATTAATTAACTAACTACATTCGCTTAGAAGAACAAAGCCTACCATAATGAAATGTATACCATGCTCTTGGAATAATGGCGACCGCAAAAGCCAAAACGGTAGCGGTGTATGCGTTACTATTCCTTCCAATGTTTTACCAAGTCAGCGGGTTATGAGTCTGAGACCTATCCAGATCAACTAAAAATAACATGAGTTCTCTTAAAAATCCATCAGGCATTGGGAAACGACTTAAACGTGTAGATCCTTTTGTTTTTATAGATAGAAATAAAGTAGAACCCGAAATGTCTGACTATGCATCCGATGGTTGAGAAAGCTTAGGAGAGTATACAAACTTCACGAGGCGAAACTGGCAAAAACCACACTACAGCTCTTCTACAGAGTAGGATCCGATCTAAGCATGCCTAACAATTGATAAGCGAAGGTGATCAGCTCATAAGACGACAGGCACCATTGCCTACAGGCTTTATCTGCATGCCGCTTACTCCAAAATTAAAATAATTATTTCATAAAATAGTTCTTACCAATGCAGTAAGCAATCAAAGTGCACAACCTCTCCAGAGAAGCTTTAGATTTGATAAATCCAAAGTAGCCCACATATTTTCTATTGGCAATATATTTACCTCAGAGAATCGGCATACCTCAAGCATTGAACGCATTAAATTCGTTCGTAGAGGAGATAATTCTGTAAGACAAAATAACAATCTGTAGGATGTCATTACTCTGTTTCCTTAATTAATTTCTGAAAACAAATGCCGTAGATACTTTAATTTTTTTCTCATTAGGATGCATTGAAAAATGAAAAAACGAATAGATAATCAAGGCCATAGAGCCTTGACGTCTACAATAATGTGAGTAAGTATAATTTCATAGTTGAAAGTAATTTCTTACTGTTGAATTCACAAAGGGCAATGGCTGATAGCAGCTGTTTAGATTAAAAATTCCAGCTCACTATTAGCCTTTTGAGGAAAAAATTATACCAGCTCGCTATTAGTTAACAAATGAGTAGCTCTAAGTTTTACCAGGTGTGTTAGTTGAAATTTGCCGATGTTTTTTCGATAAAGAAAACACTTAATTTTCAGAGGAATCTCAAAATTTTTTTATTCAAAGTATTGACCATTGGTTTCTACACATTTCGCCCATCTCTCAGGCAAATTATGGATACCATTCCAAAAAAACTTTTTCTCTTTCGAGGCAAACCATTCGACTAGCCATTTTTCGACTTCTTCAAAATTAGCGAAGCACTGCTCTGCAAGGGAGTGTCCTATCGATGCGAAAAGGTGATAGTCGGACGGGGCGAGGTCTGGAGAGTACGGCGGGTGCGATAATACCAGGGGAAAGCAATGATTTTTTTCGCTTCGGGTTCTCAAAATAAATCCATATTTCGTCCCCCGTGACAATTCGATGCAGAAAAGATTTCCTTTCGAATCGTTGAATCAGCATTTCACAAACGGTTTTTCGATATTCCATTTGTCTATCGTTCAGCTGATGTGGGACCCATTTTCCATATTTCTGGATCTTTCCCATACCTTTTAAACATTGGCAAATTGCTCCTCGAGTCACATGCAGTGTTTCTGCCAATTTTTGTTGCGATTGGGTTGGATCAACATCCAATAACGCCTGCAATTCCTCGTCTTCGAACTTTTTCGCTGCACCAGGATGTTCATTGTCTGTCAAATCGAAATCTCCAATTTTAAATTGACGAAACCATGTCTCACATGTTCTAATCACTGGAGCATGTTCACCATAAGTTTCTACCAGCAACCGGTGAGCTTCAGCTGCTTTTTTCTTTTGATGAAATAAGAAAAGCAACGAATGCCGCAAATGCGATTTACTTGGAACGAAACTCGACATATCCACTGAGGTAAACAAATATGACGCTATTATTTTGGCGGAATGTGACTTGCGTATTTTGGTAGGTTAATGTAAATAGAAAAAATTACATACATGCCAAATCATAGAAATTTATGCATATTGCTAGCGACATCTACTAGTAAAACCGGCAAACTTCAACTAATACCCCTGGTATGTGTTATGTGATGTTTTGTGAAACATTCTGTTGTTGTGCGTAGCTAGTCTTTAGTTTTCGTATAGCAGCGATAGCCAAGTGGTTAAGGCATACCGCCGTTATATATATAAGAATCATGGAGAAGTAAAAAGTCAACGTGCAAACTAGTATTTAACTAGTATGAAGCTGATGCATAACTGGACATTTGACATTTTGCAGAACATCGCCTTACTAAAAATACCTGTTGGCTGCAAGGTGAATAATAAAAATTGTTATATGTAGTTAGGGGAAAAATTCAAAATAGTAGTATTCTTTTCTCTCTACAAGGTCGGTCTATCTGGCTGGGTAACACTACAGTTTTGTAACATTTCTATTCACTTGTGCCAGAAACACCGAACGGACGACAAAATAAGGTGGATTGGTGCCTATCTGCGATATGGATTCGAGATGTTTCTTTTTTTTTAAATAATGATACTAGAATTTTTTATTTAATAAAACTATAAATTTTTAAAAAATGAATACCAAATTTTATTATTTATAAAATAATAATTTATAATTTTAAGTATAAAAACAAAAGCGTGGAATCGATATAAATATTAAATAAATATTTTTTCGCATTTTTTTGCATTCAAATTTATAAAATTAAAGCAAACGTTATTTGTTATGCGCACAACAACAACTTGAACCAGTTAAAATGTAAAAAATAACTGTGCTACGGTCAGTAGTTCGCCACCGAGACTAAACTACCACATAAAAAAGTGTACATGCAAACTTATGTATGCTTATGTTTTTATATGCATATATACATATATTTATGTATGTACTGGCATATATAATATTTTTAAAATTTTTATACATAAATATGTAAGTGAATAATTGTGTAAATATAGTTATAAAAGTACTTGTAAGTCTCCACTTTTATATTATATATAATTTAAAGTTTCAGTATATATGTATGAATGTATGCTAGTGTGCTGCCTCGAGTTTATATGCTTGTGTCTCCATTTATATATTGTACATACATACATATATATTATTCACTTTATTTGCCACAACTAAGAAATTTGCAGCAAATATTTTAATGAAGTCAACACAAGCACGTCCATTTGGTCACCCACCCACCTCATCCTTCGAGAAATATATGTATGTAAGTATGTTTATATGTTTGCCTATAGTGTACACTTTATTTGGTGAGCACTTTCAGAATTGCACCGAAACTCTGGCTGCTAGTGGGCGGTGAAAGCAAAAGGAATGGTAGGGCGTGAATTGCAGGAGAAAATTTAATGAAAGCGAGCAACTAAAATTATAGTTTGATGGAATTACACAAAGAAAAATAAATAAAATGGAATAAAAAAAAAATAATGAAAAGAAAATAATATTAAGAAAAAAATAAAATAAAATAAATAAAAATAAATAAAAATAAGCAAGCAAAGAGGGAATGAGTGGCAGCAACATCTGGTTGCTACATGACCGGAAATATTGGTCAATGTTAATTGACTGCTGTTTATTGGCAGCAGCTGCGCATGCGCCAGACGGAAATAGGTTTAATGCGATTTTCTCATTTCTTTTTTCTCAGGAATGGCGTAGTTTCTGCGTATATTTCTTTCCTTATGTATATGTGTATGTATATTTATATGTATATTAAATTTCAATGTACTTTTCAAATAGCATTAATTAATTAGAACTTCTGAAATTTACACAGAAATAAAGTTTTAATTAAAATAAAACCACCCGCAATAAAATATCTAAGTTGGTAAGTGTACACGAGTTTTTCTAACCTTGAACGTACATTTAAAGTGATTTCAAAGTGTTTTACGTTTGTATATTTAGCTCAAAACTTCCATTAATTAGGTGCTCTCCAAAGCGTATCAAATATATTTATTCACACAATTATGCACATTTATGAGTTAAAATATAGTTGAAAATATAACCAGGTTACTGCACGAGTAGGTCTGATGAAAAAAAAATAAAAATAAATGTCTACTCGTTTATGTAAATCATTGCCGGTTTCTTAAAAAATGTCAATTAAGTTGCACGAATGAACTAAAATACAGATAAAATACAACTAACTGAACCCAACCCAAACTCGCTTACTCAATACTTTAACTTTTTCTAACAGAAAAAAAATCAAATACAAAAATACAGTATATAGTAAAATAAAATAGAAAAAATTTATTAAATGAAATAAATTAAAACAAAATAAAAGAAAACATAAAATGAATTAAAAAACAATAAATAAATAAAATAAGAAAAAAAAATTAAAAAAGTAACTAAAAATTACAGAATAAAAAAAAATCAAATTAAATAAAAGACAGAGATATTAAAAAAAAATAAATTAAAAAAAGGAATCAAATTTAAAAAATAAACTTAACCTCAAAAAAACATATAAGACATAAAGAACTAAAATAGAAACAAATAAATCAAAAAAATTACAACTTAAAAAAAATTTTATAAATTAGAAAAGAAAATAAGTATCTATATATATTTAAAGCAGTATCAAAAACAAAAATTAACAAATTAATTACAAATAAAAAATTTAACTTAATAAATATAAAGCTAATTTGAGTATAAAAAATTATAAATAAAGTAATAAACTGATGGAAATAATTATAAATGAAACACAAAATAAACTAAAAGATGAATAAGTTTGGACATAATTAAACTAAATTTATTTATTTATTTAAATTAACTCATATAAAAAAATTAAATTAATTAAAATAAAAACAAACAAAATAAACTTAAAAATACCAAAATAAAATATAATAAAAAATTAAATTAATAAAAAAATGAAATAAAATATGATAAAATAATGTTAAATAAAACAAGATAAAAGGGAAGTAAAGGAAATATAAAATGAAACAAAATAAAAGAAAACAGGAAAAAATATTAATAAATTTTATTTGAAATAAAAATAAAATGAAAATATGTTATGCAAAACATAATATAATCAAAATAAAATCAAAATACAATCAAAATATAAATCAAAGGAAATACAATAAAATAAAATATAAATAAAACCAAAGGAAAATAAAATGGAATAAAAATATATAATAAAATTTAATTAAAATATAACGAAATAGGATAATAAAATAAAATATAATGTAAAACAAGATGAAGTGGAATAAAAAAAGATATATTAAAAAATAAAAAATTAAAAGTAAAATAAAAAAAATGAAATCAAACTAAAAAATAAACGAAATAAAATAAGTTGCATCAAATATGATAAACAAACAAAATTTTAAAATATAAAACAAATATATAATAAAATTTAATTAAAAGAATAACGAAATAGGGTCTTAATATAAAATATAATGTAAAACAAGATGAAGTGGAATAAAAAACATTTACTAAAATATAAAAAATGAAAAATAAAATAAAAAATTAAATCAAACTAAAAAAAAAACAAAATAAAATAAGTTGCATTAAATAAAAAAGACAAACAAAATTTTAAAATATAAAACAAAATAATGTAAGATTAAATCTGAAATCTAAAACAAATTAGAATAGTGCAAAAATTAAATAGAGTAAAATGACATAAAATCTAATATAGCAAAAAAGAATTATGATTAATAAAAATTAAATACAAAAAAAAAAAAACGAAATAAAAATATATATCTTAAAATAAAATATTCTTATAAAAAAATATAATAGAAGAAAATAACTTAACTCGAAATAAAATGAGCTGGTATGAAATTTAAACAACAAAATATATATAGAAAAGCAGGCCGAAATCAAAGAATAAAAATGAATAGAAAAAAATTAAAAAAGTTAGAGCGAAACAAAAAATTTTAAAAGTAATTAGATCGGTGGAAATAAATTATTAGAAAATAAAATAGATAAGACGAATATGAATAAAGTTGAAATAAAGAGAGGTACGATAAAATTGAAACCAAAAAAATAAAAACAAATAGTAAAAAGTAAACCAAAACAAAACAAAATTTAATAAAAAAGTTGAAGCGAAAAAAATATTAAAAATGAAATCAGATAACTTTACGATAAATCTTCCTCCCTATACCCACCGTTTAAAGCTTCTAAATCTATTTACTCCCACAAGTCGTAAATGTTCGGTGCAATGTTCGTAGTGAAACTTCTTAACGCATAAAGTTGCAGTTCATGGCTCTTGTCTGAAGTAAACTTTAATGTTCCAACTCATGTATCTAGGCAGTTTAGGCATGTAAAAAAAATTATGACTTGAATGAAACTTTACACCATAATTTTAATTTTCATTCCAGCACCTTCGATCTCTCAGACTCAATTTTTAGCATAAAAAAAACTATTATTGCTTCTCTCAACAATTAAATTCTAAAATTCCATATATACTAAATTTCCACTGTTGAATAAAAATTTTTTCTGTTTCTCGACATTTAACAAACGCTTGAAAAGTTAGCACGAAATAAAATATAAGAAATTATATTAGCCAAATTATTTTAGTCAATGAAATAATTTTGTATTAAATAAAAAATTATAGTGTAATACAATAAATAGAACTAAAAAAAATAAAGAAATAAAAGAAACTTAAATAATAAAATATAAAGTAAAAAATCAAATAAAAAACTTGCAAGTAATAAAAAATTAAATATAATCAAATAAATCCAAATATTATTATTTTATAGTTATATAATAAAATTAATATTATAAATAGAAGAAAGTAATGCAAAATTTGTAAAAAATTAATAAATGAAATGATATAGAATAAAACAAGCTAATTTAAAAAGCTAACAAAAAATAATTTAAATAAAAGCAGTTATAAGTCAGAAGTGAAAGAACCTTAAAAAGTTTATTAATTGAAAAGGATTATATGTATATACCTATGTATACATGTAACAAAAGCTACTGTTTAATTTTTTTTCTTTGAAATGGTCTTTGAAAAGTTTTTTGCCGCTAAAACCTGCTAATTAACATGAAAATGTAAAAGTTAATAGCAAGAAAAAAATTATTTATGTTATCTTGTGAAATTTCTATTATATATTTTTCATAAAAAAATATTTTAATTATTTTGTATTTTTTATTTGTAATTTTTTGTAATGGTTTTTATATTAATTTTTTATATAAAAATTCTACATTTTTAACGTTAGCAAAATATTTAACAATGTACTTAAAAAAATTAACACATTTTAATACGTTTGATGAAAAAAGTGTAAAGATATTTTATTAGCCTTAAAAGAAAAAATACTTTTCTATCATACATATTTTCCATCAATTAATTTCTCTTAAATTTCTATGCACAGCAAGTTTATATGTATATTTTTTGTTTTGACATATTTCACAAAAGCCAACATATAACGGTATTTTATTTATTAGTTTTTATTGTTTAAGGAAAGAATTACTGCAATATTATTTTAGATTAACGTTTTTAGTTGTTATCCTTTTATAATCCATTTGCAAATATTTTTGTTGCAATAAGCCAGAAGGATCGCAGCAGTAGCAGCAGCAGCAGAAGGAATAACAAAAAAAGAAAAAAAAAGAAATGATAATAACTACAACATATTGCTGTATAAATTTAAAATATATATGTATGTACGTATTTCTTGTTGTTGATATTGCAGTACTGGCAATTCAATTGCTGCTGCTGTTGTTGTTCTTGTTCATGCTGTTCATGTGCCACTGCATTGTTAGCTTAGCAAAATTTCAATGCTTTTAGCAATAAAATTCAATGGCGAGTGCGAGAGGAAACGTGAGAATGCGTAGGATGCGGGTAAAAAGCTTTCAGTTAAACTCACCTGTTGCCAAGATGGACGAAATATTGCTGCTATACTATTCTGTTATATTTGCTGTTGACGAGTTGATACTCTTTTTCTTTTATTATTATTATTATTATTCACGCCAGGCCAACAGCAACGATGGTGCATACACTTTGGAATTTGTCTTACGCTTCGAGTTTATCTTTATTTATTTTAATTTTTCGTATGTTTATCTGTTGTCGTTTTTGTAGTTTTATTATTGCAAAATTTCTCTTTGAATTTACTTAGCATAAAACTGAGTTATCGCTGTGGTGTAGCAGCAAGGATAACAAGGATAACAGAATTTCTTAAATAAATGCACAGTGAGTTTGTTAAGTTTTCTGCACTGGAATATTAATTTTTTTAATTTGGTCAAATTATTCTCAAATAATTTTATATCGCGCCGCGTTTTGCTGTGATTTTTCTTGCGAATATTTTCACAAAATTTTTAATATTTTTTTGTTGTATATTTAGTAACTATTTGTTTAAATTTCCAATATTTTTATTTTCATTTTCCGAAAATCACAGTAAATTGAATTTAATTAAAATGCACGCTATCTCTTGGGCAACACACTATTATCGTTATCATCATCATCATCATCATCATCATCTTAGTCAAGATTAACTGCAAGTCTGTTAAGCCGTGGCTTCTTCAGCTACTTAATATCCTTGCACTTGGGTCAACGGCATTGAATCACTGATACTAAACGCCACTTGCGGATTCCGCATTTTCCGTAAACAAGTACCAAACGCTTTCAGCGAATAAGATAAACTGATTCGTGTGGTTCGTTTGACTTAAAAGACTTTTAACCACATTAAAGTTGTTTCGTAGATATGCAACGGACCAAGACGCTGACGCTGGAGCCAACGTCGCTGCTATTGGCGTCGTCGTCGTCGTCGCCGTCGTTGTAAACAACAAACACAAATCACAGACGACCACAAGACGGACGGCTAAGAAGACGATCGAACGTACGGTGGCGGTCTATATCCAACAATTACACCAACTCTAGCTTGTACTCTGCAAGACGACGTATTTTACAGCGAGCTAGCGAGCCAAGTTAGCACACCAAAGTAAGCTATAAAAGATTGTGACTAAAAATCAAAGGCAACAAGCGAGCGGGCAAAAAAAAAAATTAAAAAGTAAAGCAGAAGATAGAAGCAAAACCAAGAAAAGCAATTAAGCCTGTGTGTAAGCAATGTGAGACAAGAAAGTGCAGCTACTGAAGAGTTTCTGTGGCTTGAATTGGTAATAACGAAATGGTCATAAAAGAAGTGTAAGCTAAAGTTTACCAGCTGTTGTGGTTAACTGCTAAGCTTACCAACTATACCCAGTAGATCAGAATGGCGAGCGCAAAGACAAATAAAAAGAGAGAGAGAGAGGGAGAGAGATGGCGTGAGAGTGTAAATTAAGCAAGTCTTATTTACAAGAATGGTCAAGATGCTTAAGAAATCGGCAAGTATGTTGACAGTGTGCCAAAGTAAGTCACATCGTTAAGAGAGTGCTGCTTGAAAGAGAGCGCGCCGGCAAGAAATATTAACTTAAGAGCATAAGAGTGGAAAATACCAAGATCAGGCCAAATTTATTATCAATACCGGCTTTAGCTTTGTTTTGAGTGGAAGTTCGTTGTACAATTTGAGTGGATTGTTTAGGCATAGATTTCACTCAATTTATTTCATAAGCTTAAATACCGTTATAAATGTGTATGAGGCGTTCAAAAATGCGTAATTTATTCGTTATAATTATCATAAAAAATCATACTGGCATTGAGCATAAGTTAATATTAGATATATAACTAAATTTTTTTGATAAATTAAAGATTTTCATCTCAATGTTCGATTTATTTTATAGTTTTGAAAATTAATTTAATAAAATATTTAACGGTCTTTATTACTGAATTAGTACAATACTTTAGAAAATTATATAATTCTCGTACGAATACTACTTTCCAGAAGAATTTCCTTAGATCTTGACAGAGGCATACATTGTTTACAGCTGTGATCTTTGCTCTCTGCGTCCCGTCAACTGCGAAAAATTCATTGGAATACAGATACCTCTTTTTATGCTGATTAGGAATTAGTTTTTGTCATCCAAAACGGGTCATGTTACACAGGGTATTCCAATAAGAGGTGCATTTCTTAAGATAAATGATCGAATGTTTATCAATATCTGCGAAATGGCCGCCACGGCTACGCTACGCTTACGGAACCGTATCCTTTTTATGAAATTTTCCATCACCAAATCACAAAGTGTGATGATTTTTCGATGAAATTCCGGAGCATTTTCATTCAGTTCAATGACCCGATCAGTAAAGCAACGACGTTGTTGATGATCGGCCGGCTTGAGCTCTTGTGTTAACCGAACTTTATAAGCCTTAAGACGAACGGTCTCTGCCAGGTTCCTTAAAAATCCTTAAGTTTTGCAATAACTTTATCCCTCGAATGGCGTCTGCCCTACTAAAAGAAAAGCAACCGAGTGTTCAATGGTATTTACTTAGTTTCTTTGGTTTCTGCTTTCCAATTATGTATTTTGTCGACCACAATAGTCGAGTCGTTAGCAATGGGTACTGTCTATCGGAAGGATAGGGTACGAGTCCAGGTCCGATCAGCATCGCACCCTTCCGTGCGTATTTTTGACATGAAATAAAAGCTCATCATAAAAATCCATCAGTGGTTCGGAGGCAGCTTAATATAAACTGTAGGTCCCTCCATTTGTTGAAAATTTTTCGACTGGGGAATAACACGCGTGATGTTTTGCTCAAAAGCCTGAATCGAAGCGGCATTGTCCGTATAGATTTAGGACTTTACATATCCTCACTGAAAAAGTCGAACGGTCTGATATCACACGATCTTGGTGGCGAATCGACAGACCCAAAACTTGAAATTATCTGCTCACCGAAGTTTTCGCCGAAGTTTGGAGTCGTATTGTCGACGAAATCACGAGCATCGCCATTGATGGTTACATTCTCACCGGCATCATTTTTGAAGATTCCACGGCTCACAAACCACACCAAACTGTTGTTTTTTCTGGATAAATGAATGGCATCTCTTGAATCTCTTCAGGTTGCTCTTCGTCCCAAATGCGGAAATTTTGCTTGTTTATGTAACCATTGACCCAGAAATGGACTTCAAAAACGTCGGCTCTTCTTGGAAACTTTCAAGAGCCCACAGAATGAAGGATGTCACTTGGGAAAGTCGAGCGGCTTCAGTTCTTGCACAAGCTTTATATTGTACACTTTCAATTTAAGATCTCGTCGTAAAATATGTCAAGTCGTTCCATACGTTAGTCCGAGTTGCTGCGATCGGTGCCAAATCGACTCTCCACGGTCCACGGTACGCTTTTAACTTAAATAACTTCTTGGTCTCATTGGCAATGCGACGGACTCGTTCTATAGTATAATGTTTGCGTGCAAAAATGATGATTTGGTATAGATCCGTTTTCGTGGATGAATGATTTATTTTTGAGTCTTTCCACCCCGAGTTTGACAGACAACTTAACGGATCTCTTTGTGTTGAAAAACGATCAACCTTATTCCATTTTTTTTATTTGGCTTTTTACCATGAAGGTTGAAATTTCCGAAAACAAGGAGACGAAAGGAAACAAATTCCAGGCGTTGACAGATCATCGTTCTTTTCCACTGAGATTTAGAAACAAATCTACGAGGCAACAGAATCTCTAGTTGTTACAACGACAAGACTTCCTTGCCTACCCACATGCAACGCATCTTGTGGCCGGACTTTTGTCATTCTATTTTTCGCGCTAAGAAAAGAAGATTGCAAATTCTCGTGCATGACAGATGGACATGGAACAGATTGCAAAATTGTCTTTTATTGTTGTTTAATCACACAATTCAGTTAATTAATCATGGCGTGCTCATCAATGTTGTATACACAGTCATGTCTATAAATGTAGGTATTTATGTACTTTTATGTGTACAAATGTGTGTATGTATGTATGTATGTGCGTTCATCTGCCGATATTATTTGTATTAACGTTTTCTTCTAATTAACGGCTCAGCAGCCAATAGTCAGCAGACAGTAAACATTAGCTAATTGCTTAATTACCAACACCAACAAAAAATCTTAACGGATCAACAGAAAACATGTATATAAGAAATAAAGCAAAACAAAAAAACAATAATAACAAGAAAAAATATAAACACTACGCAAACGACGGCGAACGTCAAATAGTCAAGAATAACCGTTATTGACTAAGTAAATTATTTACAAATTTTATGCGAATTTAGTAGTAACCAAAAAACCGTTAGCTTAGAAGGTGCTCAAACCTTCTGAAGCAAAGTGTAAACAACAAGTCTTAGACTAATCAACACCAAACGCTGCCACACTGCCACGCTATTGCCACTACTGCTGGTCACCGAACTGTCCGTCGGTCGTCTGGTGCAAGCAAGAGCGTCCTTGTGTCATTCATTGCGCATGCAACATGGGGCGGACAGGCTGGTCAAGCAGGCAATAATAGAGAAATATTATATGTATAAGTGCATTGCACACCCTCATTGCTACGAACCATACATCGTATTTATGTATGTTTGTATTGTATATAAGTAGCTGTTGATAGTCGTGGCCAATGGTGAATGGTGGTCACTAACGCCCAAAGCGGCCCACTTACCATAAGTGGACAGGTCGCAATATTCATATAAATGCATTTGTATAGATGTTTATGTGTGTGTGTGTGTTGCATAATGCTAGTGGATATCAAATGTTAATTTATTAATCTGTAGAGATAAAAACAGTAAAAAAGTTGTTGCAAAAAGAAAAAAAAAATAAAATAGAAATACTCAAGCAAATAATGTATGAATTAAGAATTGGAAAAATACTGCGTATTTTGATCATTTTAATATTCATATAAAAGTAGAAAGAATATATTATATATATGTACATATATACACAAGCGTCAAAAATTAAAGTACATATAAAAATCTTAATTTCCAATAATTTTGAAATTTTTTCATTCATATTTTTTTTTTTTTTTGAAATTTTGATATTTTTTCCTACATTTTTGACCAGCGATGGCCGTGAGAATGTGAAAAACCCAAAAATGTTTTAGAGGTTTCTAAAATTTTAGAATTCAATAGAGCGAAGAAAACAAACGTTAAGATTTTGTGCGCCTTTTTATTCCAGGTTGCCTTCTCTCTATTCTACAATAATTACTGGTATTTGCTTTTGAACTAGTTGAATATTGGCTAAGGATTGTACATATGTATGTACATTTGTGTATGGGTTCAATCCGGTCATTTCATAGAAGCATTTACTAGCATACACGGTGTGTCCCAAAAATAACCGAACTTTATATTTAAATCATACAACATACAGCGCCATCTATTGAAAATTTGCAACATTAAAAAGATACATTCATCCTCTTTCAAACGCACCTGACTTCATGTAAGTCGGATGACACATGTAAAAGTGACAGCCATTTCAATGAAACCAAAAGTGTGCTAATGGTTCGAAAATAAAATGGAACAAAGAGCAAATATAAAATTTTGTGTCAAACTTAAAAAAAAATATGCTGAGACATACGAATTAATGAAAAAAGTTTGTTGTGATGATTGTATGAGTCGTGCGCAAGTTTATACGTGGTTTACACGATTTAAAAATGGTCTGGAGGATTTAAATGACGACCCTAGAGCAGGACGTCCAGAAACTAGTAAAAGTCCGTGAAATCATTGGTATCGATGCAAATTTTACTACGAGAATGTTGGCTGAAGAATTGAATACACGTACGAGTAAAAACACTATTTGGAGAATTTTAACTGAAGATTTGGGGAAAATAAAGGTCTGCGCGCGATTTGTTCCACATGAATTAAATGACGACCAAAAAATCGCTCGCGTGGAGCATTGCAAAGACATTATTGAAACTGCTGAAAACGATCCAGACTTCCTTGATTCGATCGTAACTGGTGATGAGACATGGTGCTTTAAATATGACCCTGAAACTAAGCGTCAATCTGCTGAATGGAAGTCCAAAGGCGAGCCAAAACCAAAAAAATTGCGTTTTCAGAAGTCTCGAATCAAGACAATGTTGATTACTTTTTATGATTCAAAGGGTATTGTCCACAAGGAATTTGTTCCAGAAGGTCAAACTGTTAATGGAAAATACTATTTAGGCGTTTTACATCGTTTGTGGAAAAGAATCGGTCGTGTTAGACCAGAATATCCAGCAGGAAAACAGCTGTTTTTATTGCACGATAATGCACCACCTCACAAGACCAAAAAAGTGAACGAATTTTTAATGAAAAAAGGGATTTCTCTCATCGACCATCCTCCGTATTCGCCTGATCTATCACCATGTGATTATTTTTTATTTCCAAAATTGAAAACCAAGATGAAGGGAGCATTTTATGATGATATCCCAGCCATTCAAGTAGCCGTAACCGAGGTACCGAAGAACATTTTTATAAATGACATAAAAAAATCTATGCATGCGCTGCATGCTCGTTCCAAACGTTGTGTTGAGTCAAATGGAACCTATTTTGAATAAATAATAACTTTCAAAGATAATATAATGTGTATTTTACTATTTTATATCCAAAAAGTTAGGTTATTTTTGGGACACACCGTGTATATTATTTAAACTAGCTAATATGGGACCGGTAATAGATCTCTCTTCTATAAAACTAACACATTTTTGACCAATCTGTAGAATACGAATATAAGTATCAAATGTTCAATTCCATCCGAACTTAGGTTTCCTTTCTAAATCTAAATGCTATTCCCTAATTCCTAGGTCCTTTACGCTTCAATTTTTTCTTCGATATGGTAATTTTTAAGAAAAAGAAAGATTGCTAAGAATTTAAAAAATCAATATGATACTTTAATTTTTTCCATTAGTGTGTACATATGTATGCGTACAGGCATTTGGCTAAATTTATTTCTGTACAATTTAGTAGTTTGATCAACAATTTTTACATAAATTCACATTTAATTTAATTTAAATTTTTAAAAGTTTGCCATTGCCCTCGTCTCACCCCCGTTCGCCTTCTCCTGTCTCAACTTGTTGGCTGGCGCAAATTATTCAACCAAAGTCACTGCTACGCGACATTATGAGCAAATTGGTTGTGATTACTGCGACTGCTGTAACTTGTCTTGCAGCTCTTGTTGTTGCTCTGCTGTTGTTGTCATTGTCACTGTCTGTTGCAATCACATCACTTCACACTCTAATGTCAATTGCTTTTGGTAGCCGTTGTTATTGCTGCTGCTGCTGCTGCTGCGGCTGCCATCGTGGTTGCTTCGTATCATTAGCGTTGGTGTTGTTGCTTTCATCTTTGGTATTGCGTGTCACGCTTTTTGACAGTGGGTCAAAATGTTGGGTGCAAATGTTGTTGCCACTATGACATTTACTATTGGCTGTTGCAACATGGCGACAGTGGTTTCCGTAAATAAATTGTTGACAGTATTAATATGTGAGTGTGTGAGAATACACGGATTAAATTAAGAAATTATATATGTCAATTCTCAAAATTATTTTAGAGTTTCTGAAATCTGTCGCTGAAACTTATTGTTTCTAGTTTGTTTTATACGGTACCAGCCGGTGCACGTTGGTTGTTTAGCAGAATCTCTACTTCTTCATTTGGAAAGATCAACTGGAGAACGACCTGGGCTCACTGAAGCAATCTTCGGTCGACCTCGTTCCTCAATTTAAGGAGTGCATCTTGATGTTTTTCTCACAAAAAGGTAAACGTATCTTTTTTAAGTAAAAATAAGGTCTCTCAGCAGTATGACTTCTAAGCAGACTGCATCTTAATAGCCCATATTTCAGTACATGTTAAATAAGATTATAGAAGCGACGGAGTAATAGTAGGTTATAATGGGTGATCCAACTAGAGGTAGTTTTCTCAATATCCCTTTTTCCACAGATCGCGCGTGAGTTGTGTCAAGTAGTCATTTTATTTTTGATAAGTATTGCCTGAACTTTATAAGGAAATTTCATGTTCTGTAAGGAATGTGCTTCGCTCGTTCTGCTCAATTTTTGGTCAACATAATCGGCCTAGTGAGCGTACTATTCGCAACACCATCACCCATCTAAAGACCCAACATGCATAATTGAATAATATTCAACCGAATAGATTATGTCCAGCATGCAGTAAAAAAAATACAGCGGCCGTAGCTGAGAGTGTACACGAAGATCGTGTAGAGTCAATTCGGCGCCGTTCGCAGTAACTCGGATTAACATATGGAACGACTTGACGCATTTTTCGTCGAGATCTTAAAAAGAGAGCATACAAAATTGAGCTTATGCAAGAACTGAAGCGGCTCGACTTTTCCAAGCAGCATCGCTTCGCTCTATGGGCTGTTGAAGGGCTGACTTTTTCAAGCCAAATTTTGTTCAGCGATGAGGCCCATTTCTGGCTCAATGGGTATGTAAACAAGCAAAATTGCCGCATTTGGGACGAACCTGAAGAGATTCAAGAGCTACCATTTTATGCCGAAAAACAACGGTTTGGTGTGGTTTGTTGGCCGGTGGAATCATTGGTCCATATTTCTTCAAAAATGATGCTGGTGAGAACGTAACCATCAACAAGACGGCGCAATTACCCCCACATCACATCAATCAATGGATTTATTGAGAGAACACTTTGCTGAGCAGATAATTTCAAGTTTTGGGCCGGTCGATAGGCCATCAAGATCATGTAAAGTCTAAATTCTATGCGGAAAATACCGCTTCCATTCAGGCTTTGGAGGAAAACATCACGCGTGTCGTTCGCCAGTTACCAGTCGAATTGCTCGAACGCGTCATCGAAATTGAACTCAACGGATGAACCATCTGTGACGTCAATATTTTAAAAAGATAATTTTCAAAAAATAAATGCCAAAGAATGTTCTTTCGAATGATGATAAACATTCCTCATTGAATTTAAATTTGCTGTGGTTTTTCTTTAAAAAAGTGGAGAACCTCTAAATGGATCACCCTTATACATATATGGATTTCAGGGTATACAAAAGATTAACATTATAAAGAAGTTGAATCTTATGAAATATAATGTATGCTATAAACTATTAACAAAGACTTGGAATTCAATAGATCCAATGACAATCACAATACAAAATTTAAAATTTTTGCTTTATTTTGTATTTAAAAACCTAAAAATTCTAATTTGGTATTTTCCTTATAGAACATAAGAAACTTTAAAATAATATAAACATTTGGAATAAATTTTTGAAGGTTTTTAGTAAAAGTCACTACGAAATTCGAAACTGGGTCACAACAGTTTTACAACTTCCACAGGTACGAGTATTCAATTATTTGCCATTCACCCTTTGGTCTAATATTTAAGAGCCAAATCTGTCCATAAATATTGTGAAACTCATGATGAATTAGAATATAGTAGTACATATTATATAAATATGTACATATGTTAATAAGCCATTTGTGTGAAATATTCTTTTATAATCATAATAAATAAAACAAACAAAATCCATTGAATTAACACAATCAAAATGGACAAAGCTGGAAGTGAAATCTTTGGGAAGATATTGGCGAGTACATATGTATGTATGTAAAACTGAATGTTATACCAAAGTTTTTGGCAACACAAATCAATCAAGCAATGACGAAAGTCGGGCATGAATATTTGACAAAGCGACAAATGAATACAATAATTTTATTAACGTAATATTTGTTTTTGTGTACCCAAAATTTAAACTGTTAAAGTGGAATTTGGTTAACATACAACACACACATATATGTTTACATGTAGAAAATAATGTCTTGCGAAAGCAAAGTTAAGCCAAGCTCAGCTATTAGCGGGCTTAAAATATAATATTACCGTTATCACTTCAGCGTGACCCACCAGAGTTGGCCTGTTCGACGGTGGTCAGTGTACAGACATCGAGACATCGAATAGCTCAGGCCTAACCTTAAGTCAAATGACTTTAAAGCAAAGCGTGGACATTACTGGGCTTGCGCACGAATGCTTATGAAATCGATGATGATTGAATGTATTAAATTTAACAGTATATTCTGGTCATACATACAAAAATAAAGAAGAGATCTTTTTGCAATATTTTTTTTTTTTTTTCTATTATTCAATATTGTCTTTTAGGCTCGCCTACAATGCTACCCGTCTTTTTTATTCTATTGCCAACGATAGCACACACATGCTTAAGTACAAGTATGTATGTATGTGTGCGGCTGTGTCAATGCTTTATCACTTTATTTGCATGCTCTTTATGGTTGAGGTGCCACTATGTAATTGCTGCGTAATTAATTGTAAGGTGTGTTGCGGATTTGTTGCATCTTCATGTGCAACTTTGTATATCTGTAATTGCCATCATTGTGTAACAAAGAGAATTGAGCTAATCGTAATTGTTACATAAACAAATAATAATCAAGTAATTTATATGTGTTGCATATAATGGACAAACAAACGAATAGAACAGAGTTATGTAAGAATAAATAATGATATTAAAGGATTTAATATCGAAATTGGTTAATAAGACATCCGGTTAAAGTTAAATATGCACCGTTTTGCTCAATAACTTTTTGCCTTTTTCAAATTAAGGGGGTATTCTGGTCTAGAAACATGAATTTCAGGTAATTTTTAAAATTTCAGGTAAAAAACGGTAATTAATATGTTTACTATCCACTTTTTTATTAGTTGTTTGTTAACATTAGAAGAATACAAAAAAAAAATTAAAAACTAAAAAAAGTACAAAATTTTTAAAATTATAAGCTGACGGAAAGGGGGCTCTTTAAAAATTTCCACGTGACTATGACCATGATTTTAACCCTCCTAGTAATCTGAAACCAAAAAAAAAAGATTATTAAAAAAAAGTTTGAAAAAAAAATTTTGACAAAATGGCGACTGTTTAAAAAAAAAATTTTTTTTCGACCACTTTTTCTGACGGTTTTGAATTTTTTAAAAATAGTAAAAATAAAAATTTGGGGATAGGGCTAGTTCCAACCATAGACAAGCCAATAAAGAAGAATCTATAAAAATTTCAAGTAAATCGGTCCAGTAGAACCTGAAAAATCGTGGTCATCGTTCCGAAAAAGACAGTTTTGAGAAAAACGCGTTTAAAGTTTCGCGTAAAGTCTTTTGTTCGATTAGTTCCGACCGAACAAGTTTGGATGCCAGGTCAGAAAAATACTTACATCTCTGAAAATAATTTAAATTTTGAAAAATCCTCTTGTACACATATTCTTAAATAGTTAAGCTTTGAAAATATACAAAAAAAAAAATTTCGATTTTTTGAAATTTCTAGACAAGAATACCCCCTTAAAATCAATATGCGTCTCTCAAAGCAACGCAATATGGACCGGCAATCTATTTTCACAGGCTGCTCTTGAGACCAATTCTACATCAGCCAAATCATTTGACATAGACAGGAATGGATGGTAATCACTTGGTGCGAGATTCGGACTATAAAGATGCATAGGAACTTCCCAACCAAGCTCTCTGAGTTTCTGGCGAGTCACTGTTGTTGTGTGTGGTCTGGCGTTGTCTTGAGAAAACACAATTCCCCTTCTGTTGATAAAAGCTGCTCACTTCTGTGCGATTGCCTCCTTCAGACGGTGGAATTGCCGTCAGTGCAGGTGCAGCCTTTGGCCGTAGGGGAGACCTCATAATGGATGATTCCTGGCCAATCCCACCAAACACATAACAAAACCTTCCTGGCTTGAAAACAGTTTGCGCCGGCTCGTTGCCCTTCGACCACTGCGGTTTTATTTTGATGTTGCTGTAAGTGATCCTGTTTTTATCAATAATCACCAACCGCTTCAGAAATGAGTCGTTTTTTGTTAAGATTCATCGGCAATTCGCAGATGGAAATTCGGTTCATGGCGGTTTTTCTTGTTACCTCACGTGGCGCACATGTATCAAGCTTCTTTCTGTACCCTGCCTTTTCAAGAGACTTCAAAATATTTTTTGTACAATGTTTAGCTGGGAAATGAAAACAGTGGCATGAGGGTAAGTCTCGGCAATTTTCAATATTTTATAGACCATTGACCTTCCACGCCGTGGGGCAGCTTTTACTTCAAAATTACTGGAATGAATTGGCCGAAACCAAATTTGTGCTTAACTGACTGTTACAGTGTCAGGTACCATTAATACTTTTCACATTTTTAGCTGCCTCACTTGCATTTTTTTCCACTATCGAAGAAAAATTGTAGAACATCGCGTGATGTCCGTCTTTGGCAAGCGCTCCAACACTACTGAGTTAAGTGATCAAGACGTCTCCCTTTATATTTTTTAGTACAAAGTATCATCTTTCTAGCCCCATCGAGCTTAACCCAATCTATCTTCATCGATCATTATAATTCACATCATTGTATGATCGTTTCGCCACATAATGGTATGAAAATAATCATCAATCTATCTAGCAATGGGGGCGTTCAGCGAACTGAGCGCCCAGTAAACATGTTCAGTAAGGGACGCTGAACGTAATGATTGATCAGTATGCTTGTGATGACAATTTACCATATTTTTTGGGTCGTCAAATAGACTTATTTAAGTCAGCTGCACTATATAAACAGTTTTTCAAAAAACAGAATTCAAAGAAAAGAAAGAAAAATGTTTATGAAGAAACTGTGCCATGGTATATAGATGACCAGTTTGTGGAACATTTCAGAATGAATAGAACAACTGTTCAAGTAAGACTTATTTACGCAAATTTATTTAATAACTCATAATCAGTTGTTAATGTGGTCGTTTCGACATTTGAAGTAGCAGTACGTTCATCAAAATTAATCGCTCAGTAAAAGCACTCCCAGAATATGTTCACTGAGCGCTCAGTTCGCTGAACGCACCCAATGGTAGTCGCTCAGGTTCAGCCATAGATTTCTATCACATTTAACTATAGGCAAGAATGGCTGTCAAAATGAGCTTAGTATTTTTCAATTTTAATTGAACTACTGCTCTCAGTGACCGCTTAGTAAATACTCAATTAATTTTGCTCCACATTTCAACATTAAATAATCCGAACAGACAAATTCTGCTGAGATCGATTGTGATTTTGGTGATGTCAAAGACTTAAGCCGAACAGATCCCAAGTTATCGACGTGGTTTCAGACATGATGAATCAAAAATCTACCAGATATTTACCAAGCGCTAAATGTTACAGAATACCATGTGAAAAGTAAGGAAGAAGAGACAAAATATCTTCGCCAACTTCAAGAAGCTGCCTCCACGCCGTTATGTCTATATTTGTAACATTCTAAGTCCTTTAGTATGATATAGATCTTTACAAAATTGCCAAAACTCAGGAACCAATAATATGCGCTTAAGGCTTTCAATATCCGGGTGCTCTTAAATTGATTCTCTTGAAACCGGATCGAACCAGGACGTACTCATGATCTTACCCGAGTATTGGGAATATCTAAACTGTAGGCTCCAGCTCCACTCCTCTACTAGTGGTATTATGAGCAGTATAACTATACCAAAACAAACAACAACAACTCAATAATAAAACGCAAATCAGGAGAAAGATTTTGCGAAATAGTTAAGGTTCTACGTATAGGCCACGGCGATGAAACTATAAGCTGTTTGAAATATACGACGACATGGAAGCTGTCCAACGAATCAATAGTCAGCGTCCATACAGATCAGGTTTCGTGACTAGGATGGAGAAAAATACTATAGCTCTACAAAAAAGGTCTAATGGTGTGAAATCGTACCGTCTTGAAGGTCAGTTGACATCGCCAAGATAAGATATTGTTATTCAAGCACCCAATTGACGTATATACGGCGTTGTGAATGGTAAGCTGGATGTATGAGTAAATCCAAGCCAATATAGGCCTTTCAATATCTGTAACCGATGCAGTCTCTTCAAATTTCTTGAAAAATTTACCAAATGCTTGGGCGATTATGTGCGTTATGCGTTGGCTAAGCGATACATTTTTACGAATGTCAGACTTTTAATTAAACAAAACATGCTTGGTTTGATAGTTTAATTTGAATCGTGTAAAATTACAGCCCTGTGCTTTTGAGACGACGAATGGATTTTTTAAGCGCATTGCAATATAATGACTTCTCGTGTTGCTAAAGCATGGCTTCAAAACAATCGCTTTGAAATACTCGATTGACCCCTTCAATCGCCAGATCTCAACCCAATCAAACATGCGATGATTTGCCACATGAGTGTCAGAATTTTAACGATTTATGGCAGAAAGCCCAAAATGTCCGGCAAAATATTAGCGGAGAATTCTGCAAGAATGCACAGCGGGGATAAATCAAACATATTTTTAGAAAAAAATGTGTAACTTTAAAATTATTCCTTTAATTGTTTTGTTACAAAAATCTCTTCCTGATACCCTGATGTGATCAACTTTTTATATAATACATATTTACTTACAGTTTCAATTACACAGCTACAAAATATACTACCTTTTGCCCTGGATATCTTTGCAAATTTTTATGCTGTTAAGTGATCCCACTTTAAGTTTCCTTTCTACGCCTGACAGCTAAGATCACAGTTATTATCAAAGTGAAGCACTTACACATCAATCTGTGATTAACTCAGATGAAAGCTGCCGTAGTATTCGCTACAAGGAGTAAATAGATAAAACACAATTTTATATGTTTATTTACAATTTTTATGAAAGCCAACTTATCGCGATGGTGATTCTGCAAATTTCATCTTTTAAAGTCAACAAAGAAGTGTGTAAAGGAAGCAAACGGCAAAACAAATAAGTCGACAAATTAAAGGAGCTAGTGAGCATTTTAACGAAAGCGGCCTACGTTGCCATTACGTTGGCGGATTTAACCAATTGGATAATTTGCTTGCCGAGAGAAGTGAGACTATTATGCAAAAAATTTTTAATTTTAGTTAAATACTAGTATTTTGAAGATGAAATCTTATCAGTTGGTTATTTGTAAAGCAGTTCAGCAGTAACTTGAATAATAATAATAATTTCCAACACCGTATTTTGTTACTACATATATCATGCCATGGCAGAGT
The DNA here is from genome assembly GCA_037013455.1 of Ceratitis rosa. Lineage (NCBI taxonomy): Eukaryota > Metazoa > Arthropoda > Insecta > Diptera > Tephritidae > Ceratitis > Ceratitis rosa. The sequence goes on along the minus strand of JAWMAG010000005.1, from coordinate 10,594,354 downwards.
TCCATACTCTGCTCTGGTCTGCTGCAATGTCTTTGATCGCTTAATCGTCAAGATAGCCGAGTGGTTAGAGGTTATCGCTTTGGCGCATTAGGTTCACGGTTCGAGTCTCACTGCAAGCAAATTCATTTTGGTTTTTTATTTTAAGTGGAAACTCTTTTTCCTAAATGAACTAGAATACAACTAGTATACATCTGATGCATAGTCGGACAATTGGCAGTTGCTTACATAAGAAATAGCTGAAAGATGAGTGACTTCATTTTAATGACAGCTGCAAAACTGAAAAAAATAAAAAAATATAAAATTGTAAAATAATTCTTAGAAATAATTTGTAAACTTTTTGAAGACAGGCGAGTGGTTAGCATTACGCACTGCCATTCTACCAACATTTAAATTTATAGAAAAATAATTTTTCTGACTTAAAATAAAAGCTCCTCATGAAAATCCTTCAACCGTTCGGAGGTGGCTTAGTACAAACTGTAGGTTGCTCCATTTGTTGGGAAAACATCAAGACGCAAAACCACAAATTGGAGGAGGAGAACGGTCGAAAATCGCTTCAGCGGTTACTAAGTGCCAATAATACTATATACTTGTATTTGGAAGATTAATGACCACACAGATCCACTTGAAAATTATTAATTTCTTTCTTGGGCACCAAGTGCTTTTTCAGCAATTTTTTTTTTAAAGATAAGGAAGTTATTGCGGTAAACTAACTTTTCAGACAATAATTTATTTTATTTAAGCTTCAATAAACAATTTTTAATTACAAAAAATATTGGAATTTTCCAATGTTGTAATGAGTTTTCTGTAGCGGCTCCAGTTTAAGCTCGTGAAACTGTTCCGATGATGGATGTCGTGCGATGCATCTGAAACAGTCGACCCAATTTTTTTAAATTTTTTAGTTTTTTAATTTTTAAAATAAAAATTCACTTTTACGAAAAAAGAAATTCACTTCAACTTGCAAAAAAATAGTTTAAATAATATTTTTGTCTAGCTTTTTTAGTTCAAATAGGTCGAACATATATTTTTTTTTTTCTATCGCGCGCTTCAAGTTTCTGCCCTAGCATTCGAACTTGCTCGATGCTCGGCCACTAAAACTGCTCCAGCTTTTGAAATATATCGAATTGGTAACTGAAATTTTGAAAAAAATTTTTTTTTATTGTTTTAGAATAGATTTATGAAAAATAAATGCTCTTTTTGAAGTCTCTGAAGCCGACTACTACCGAAAAAGACCTAAATTACAACAAGTGATGAGAGACAGATTTTATTAAGGTTATGGCCGAGTCGGAAGCTTGGAAAAGTTTTGTGTTGACCTGTTGGTAATCATAAAACAAATAAATTAAGAAGAAATTGTGCAAAATATTCTAACATATTTTCCGACTCTAGAAGCAAATATGATCATCTGAAGAAACTTCCAGAGAATTTGAAAAGTGATACTGAGCAACAAGGAAAAGACGTTTTATCAAATATTTTATTTTTTTTTTTTGAAATTTTTCCCGCCATTTATTTCGATGCGGCTTAATTTTTTAAAACGAAACCGATATTTTAAATATGCATTTTAATTTTTTTCTTGCTTTCAGATTTTTACAATGTAAAATGAAAATAAAGATAAAAAACCAAGAGTAAATTTTACAAAAACATTGAGCATGAATATATCCAAAATCAATCTTATTATAGCCCAAAAAAAATCGTTGTAGACCACACCTAAAACGACTAAACTGCCTTACAGAAACTTTGATAAATTTAATAAAAATCGCTATTTTTTGAATTTTTTCTTTAATTTTGGGAAATTGATGGCTTGGATTTTTTCATTAATGAAACCAAAATCAATAATTATTTATGATATTATTAAGATATTTCACAAAGATGACTACAGCAAGAGCTTTCAAACTAATTACTTAACATAAGTCAACCTAAAGATAATTAAAACGAATTTTAGAAGGGCATGAAAATGCAAATCTATTGCCAAAGCTAGTAAAATTATAAATTCTGATGGTAAATCAATTTGTGGTTTTAGAAATATATATTTATATGTAGGTATGTATGTAAGAGAGCAGTATTATTGCATATATGAGTACACACAAACAATTTTATGTGAAATAAATTGGAAGTAAATTATGTATAAAATTGCATTAAAATGTTGGTGTGTAAAAGCAAAAAAAAAAAAAAAATGTTAAAATAAAAAACAAGTAATGTATACGTAAGCACATCCATCATCATATAACTACCCACATTACATAGCTGCAACGCCTTGTGTTTCATAATAACCAAGTGCAACACACTCCAATGGAAGAAATATGAAAAGCGAATTGCCGCAAATTGCACTTGGCTCTTGCTGTTTCTGTTGCTGCTGCTGTTGCTTCACAGTATACGAGTACATATAAACATATGTATGTATGTAGATAGGTATGTATGTATGTATGTGTGTATACATGGATGATGATGTTGTTGAAAATTCGAAAGAAGTGAGAGGCACTTGTCGTCAGTTAACAGTGTTGCAGTGGCAGTGTTGCCAACGCTTGTGCTGTTGTTGATATCGGCCAAGTCGGCGATTGCCTGTTTGTACATGTATATAAATGTTTGTATGTATGCATGTAGATATAAAATTTTTAGTGACACTTCACATTCATTGCCAACAGAAATTACTGTTAGACTGGCTATGAAGATTGTTTGCTGCATTTTTACATCCATAACGCTTATTTATTTTTATCATTTTGCTGATTAAGCGCCAAGCAGACTAAGTAAATGACCATAATAAATAGCCATGTTGTATGTATGTTTGTATGTAAATATTACTACTACGCACGCATTCACATTTATGTTAACTTTCGTGTATGAAAACGTGTTAGTGAGTGGAAAAAATCATGTAAATTGTTCTTACGCTGCTGTTAGGTTTGAAAAAAAAAAATTTAGAAAATAATAGGCTTACGGATCAATTGTTCCGAACTGCAATTTTCATACAAAAGCACAATTTTATCTCACTCTCTCTGTATTTAATTTGGTTCAATACTACCTAAATGTTGCTTACTTGTTCAAAATGGCTTGAGGGAATCCTTTTTTTTTGCATGAAAATGATTTCGATATATCAAATTCAGATATTGATGATATTTCGGAATATAGTGAAATAATGGTATGGGGTGCAACTCCATTACTTCGCTCTTTTGAAACAGCTGCTGAGAATATTATCTCAGCACGACCAGTACCCACTCGATTTGCAGTGTATAGATCCAATGATATCATGTCAGCTTGTTTATTGTTTTTCAGCCACAAATAGAGAGAATAACCATTGAAAACACTAACAAGTACGGAAGGGTCAAGTGTGGTGGCAAATGGAGCGATATTGATGAAAACGGATTGCGTTCATAATGTTTCCAGTCGACATCAAATACGTAATAGCGATAAATTTGCTCCTATTCTGGAACTGTGGGACCATTGGCAAGAACTTCTTCTAATATTTTACAACTGTCACCAAAAGTGTCACAATTCTTTAACGACTTGTTGGATTCAGGGGGCGGTGTTCCTCTCTACAGTTTATGCCATCAAGGTCAGCAAAGCATGTTTTAAAAATTTTGGTTATTAGGGGACTCAAAGTCGGGATCCGTGTGGAAAATTGGTAGACCCAGAAATGCAAAGTCTGAAAAGAACCAAGGACAAAAGGACAAAACATAACAGGCGACAATTTTTTTCCAAATTTGAATAGGTAAAAAAAATTTAATGAAATTGGTGATTGTCAAAAAACTCTATAATTTATTCAAAGACATTATGACAATATTATAATACATTTTATATGTAAAAATCTTATGTCCATTTGGAACAATCCAGTAATCTCCTAAAATCTACAAAAGTTACAAACCGATTGACTTAAAGATTTGTCAGATTGTTTCTATGGTTCCTGGAAAGATTTGCAAGACAAAAATTTCGGGAAGTGGACCTGGGGCTGAACTTTTCTTTTAATTTGGTATATAGGTGGTATTTTTCTTAGACTAACAGGAAGACTACACTTCTCTCTGAGAAGTGGACCAGAGACCGAGCTGTTCGAAAAAAGTTTATTTATGGTTGGGTTTTCTTGAAATTCGGTTCAGAGGTGGCCTTTTTCTTAGATTAAAAGGAAGACCCTTCTTCTCTCCGGGAAGAGGCCGAAGCAAAAAAACCTATTTATGGTTCCATTTACTTAAAACTCAGTGAAGAGGTGGCTTTTTGCTTTCATGAGCAGGAAAACTACTATTCTCTCTGGGAAGTGGACCAATGTCAATGGTAAAACCAAAAATGTTGCATTTTCACGAGTTTTGAAGAAATAAAGTTATGATAAATAGATATCCCATGATTAATTTTTCATGCATTCAATGAGTATTTGCGACAGCGATGCTTTGCAGAGTACATCTAGTTATTCATAAAAATAAAGCAAAGATAGCTGCTGATGAAAGTGGACCAAATAAAAAAACAGAGATCGTTTCAATGTACAGTTCAACAAAATGAATGTTCACTTATAATTCGTTATGATCAGCAGTATCATCAAATATTTGACTTTTACACCACAAAACACAAAACAAATAGATGGAAAAACATTGTATTTGCAAACATACTTGATATATCGACTTTATATGCGTACATACTATTTTCTGAAATCGATGTCTCATGGGTTCCAGCTGATCTGTATCGTAAGAGACCAGAGTTTTTGCGGCAAATAGCATTTTTTAGTCTTTTCTCTTTAACTCATGTGGCAGCCATTCATCGATCTTCTTTGTGTAACCGGCCTTTTTATATTCTTTTATCGACATTGTCTACGATTGGGCTTCTACACCATGGATCATCTTTACATCCAAAATTACTGGAACGAAATCGGGGAAGCTTAAATTGAGTACGATTGACTGTTACAGTAACAGAACCATATGCAGTATTCACATTTTCAGCTTCGCCTTTAAAGAAGCAAATATGTCGAATATTTCGTTATTTCTCTTCGCTGGTCTCTATCCTTGACGCTCATATTCATAAATACATTTTTCACACAAATTTTATCAAATTTCAGTTGTTTAACTATCAGTTGTTTTGAGCTTAACTTCGGTTCTGGATAAATCCGAATGAATTTCATCACACCTCCAATCAATTCGTGCGATTTGCAATAACGATAGCAAAATGAAATCGCGCAATTTTGGTTCGGTGTACTTGACATTCGGTACATAGATGGCTTTTTTCATAGATAAATGGAAAGAGTACTCTTCTCTTCGGGTTCTGGACCAGGGATCTATTCGACAAAAATCGTATTTATAGTACTTTTTACTTAAAATTATTTTGTTTACTGAAAGTACACTGTTATATCTGACAAAATATACATACTTATTTAATGTTTTGGTTTAGTCAAATTTTTGGGTGATATGCCTAAATCGAATAATTTTGTTTTACGGAAATGGGCAAGAGGCCAGGAACCAAGATTGATTTGTTTGAAATATGAATAATACTTTCTTTACTGGAAAGGTTTATAAGCATAGATCGTCCGTATCTCTTTTCGCTTTTTTTTATTATTATTTAGCGGTTATGGGTTACATAAACAAATAAGTGGTTTGACCGATAACATAGTAAAAATATTTTTTAATATATGAAGCTTAGTAAGGGTTAGTTATAGTTCTTTGCACTATTATTACAATACAAATTGGACAAAATTTATTTTTAAATTTTATTTTTAAGTTCTTACCAATATTACAGCTCGTTGTTCTAAGCTACCGCAGAAAATCTAGACGAGAGTATAAGAGCTTGGCCGTAGCACTTTTTTTCCTGTAATACAAATTGTCATGCATAATTCCATTAACAATGCAATATGTATGTATGTATTTAGGTATATGCACATAATATTTGTATATCCAGAAACCCAGTTAAACCAGAATTTTGATTGCTTGCAAAAGCAATGATGCGCATGCGCAAAGCAAACACAGCTAACGACAGCAACAAGTGTAAATGTTTTTTTTTTTTTGTTTTGTAAATACATAAGGTGGTAAGAAAGAATGATCAAAGAACGTAACAGCCAGATACAGATCTACAAAAGTTACCGTAAGCATGTTGAATTACGAATGAACGGTTGAAAGTTGAAAGAATAGCAGCGACAGGTTGGTCGATTGGTAGGCGCTGAGTGCGACAGCGACAAGTCGACAAGCCAACAAATAGGCATAACAAAATATAAGCATTGAATACCGGGGAATACATACTTATATTTATTGTACAAAGACATGTATGCATGTATGCGCTAATGGGAATGCCGCCACCAAGATCGAGAAGTTTTCAATTTATGTTGCGCTGGGCGTTGACGGACGGTACGTAAAAGGCAAAAATAAAGCAAACGATGATGAGTAAAAAGTCACCGATGCAGAACGAGGAAGCAAAGAAAAAAGTTCTGTGTTAAACATAAAAAATAGGGGAAAAGAAAAAACAAAAAATGGGAATGGGAAATAATAAGAAGCTGAACGTCTGAAATAACAGTTAAATAAGCAAAAGTTTCAAGCAAGTCCATGGCGGAAGCACAGAACCTTCTTTTGAAACCAGTGAAACAAAACGAAAACAAATCGAAGAAAAAATAATAATAAAAATAACAAAGCCGCTCAAGCGAATGTAAGTATAAGTAAGTGAGGAAAATGATATGTATGTGAATAAAATCATGCGGGAAATGAATGAAGAGAAAATATATTAATGAAATTGGGAATGTGGAATGTGGAATGGGGAAGAAGCGACTCAGCTCGAGCTGCCGTTGAAAATTTTATTCGAAATGTAATTCCACAAACACATATTTACAGAGGCACATAGCCACATATATAGTATGTACATAAATAAATAAATATAAATATCAATACCAATGAGTAAATGCATAAATATACACATAAATATAACTACATATAACTACATGTCTTAACACCAACTGTTCGGCAATACCCACACATGTAAATACATGCATATGTACGTGTATGGTATGTACTCGTATGCACTTACTCATTTACCTTGCTCTGTCATATGCACATTTACTGACAGCAATTCAAGCTGCATGCAACATGATTGTTCCAAGAAATTGCAGCATCATGCACTTGCAGCATCTACTGACCGCTACAATGGAAACAATAACAATAATAACAACAATAGTGCATAATACAAATAACAGAAACCGATTGTATTATAACATTAATATTGCGCCCTGCAATGGTAACAATAATAATAACAATAATAACGGCACATCACAGTTGAAACAATAATCTTAAAGCATATGATATATATACATACATATGTCCGTATATATAAGTGCTACACATAAATTACTACACATAGATACATACATACCTGACATCAGCTGCACAGATCAAATGCAGAATTGTAATAATTTAAAAAAAGGAAAGATAAAATCAAACAATCATTGAATGCACCCTTTTGTTAAAATACAGACTTTGTGGCGACCACGGAGCAGATGCGTTGATTGAAAAACAAAAGAAGTCTTGTAATAACGTTCTTAGCTGAAACGTAACAGTAGTATTTCTGCTTCATCTGAATAATAGTGATTATTTAAGCTGCAAAAGCAAAGTATTTTTATAGTTAAAAACTATTGTTTAAAGTTTCTACTGCTTGGGCTGCAATTAAGTAATTTTAATATAATTAAAATTATATAAAAACCTTCTTCTTCATCTTTATTGGCGTAAGCACCGCTTATGCGATTGTAGACGCCTCAAAAGTAGCCCGACATTTATCTCTTCTTTTCGTTGTTTGGCGAAAGTTGGAATTATAAAGTGAAACCACAAACATAGGAAACATAAATCGCGTTCGTAAAACTTTTCTTTCGATGACTCCCTGGACCGTCTCTTCGGATTTTAATATCGTTCACGCTTCTGCGTCATATTGCAGGACGGGAAAAATTAGCGATTTCTAGTGTTTGGTCTTTGTTCGTCGAGAGAGGACTGTTCGTTTGATGACAGAAAATATTTCGTCTTGTCCTCATTCACTACCAGATCCATTCGCTTCGTTACTTTTTCTTTAACAAGTCTGGGCATACGCTAGCAGCTGTACACTCTTGTACAAGATTGCAACTTCTCTATTCATCTCTGCAGCTCGTATTATTTTCTCCAGCACACAATACGCTCGAGAGGACCTTATATGTGACATTTATGAAGCTTATCCTTCGGTAATTGACGCAGATAATGAAGTACCCTCTTTTATGGATTGCCATGCTTGAATAGCTTTGTCGGTAGGCGAACGGCTCTAGCAGCTTTGCTGTTCTTTGAGAGGGCAATCGACATAGTCGGATAATGAGACGACTTTTCCATAGTCATCGATTGAAGGAAACCATTCCGCTGTTTGTTGTGATTGCAGCTTTTGATGTCGAATCTTGCTTGTGTTTGTTGATGGACGTTCTTTGATACACAGAGGCGGTTGTGTATCTTCGCTGCGACAAGATAGTGATCTGAGTCGATGTAGGACCTCGGAACGTACGCACATCTAAAACACTGGATACATGTCTTCCGTCTATCATAATATGATCGAATAGGTTGAGAGTTTTGCGATCTGGAGAGAGCCACGTAGTTTGGTGAATTTTCTTGTGCGGGAATCTAGTACTACAGGCAACCATATTTCGAGCCCCGGAGAAGTCGATCAGCCTCAACCCATTAGGGGATGTTTCGTCGTATTGATTTTTTAATTATCTTTGAATAATGAACATATTTCTTACTAACTTTCGGGAGAGTTTTATGACAGTTTCATTATTTGGTATCATTTTGTAATCATCAAGAATACTCGGATAAGTTCATCACGGTAGATTTTGTCAAAATAATTTAAAATTTTCTTTCTTACTAGCGGCTATAAGGAGCCAATCACTCCAAAACTTTTTTTAAAAGGTTTCTCCCACCTTTCAATCATTTACATTCTTTTTTAAATACATGTACATACATCATAAAGATTACCAAAACCAAACCAGTTGTCGTTTCTGTAAAATTGAGCTAGAGTTATTTTGAAGTACCGTAGTTGTATAGAAGATTAGTTTTCAGTACAATTCAGTTAAAAACATAAACATACTCTTATATGTAAATAACTAATTTTAATCATTTATCATATCGAGACGCCTTTAAAGACTTGATTCAAACTTTTGAAAGTACAGTTAAGCCTACTGTTATCTTTACGGTTGATGGGGGACCTGACGAAAATCATCGAAAGTAAAGTTATTGCCGAATCAATCAAACATTTAAAAAGTAATAATTTAGACGCAATTTTTTATGCGACTAATGTCCCTAGACAAAGCGCATTCAATATGGTAGTACCACCTCAGTCGTCGGGTTTTATTGTCGATCTGTATGGAAGGTTAGGTTAGGTTAATCTGGCTGAACCATTGATTCTCACATAGACGATAACGCATCCATAGTGTTGTCAGGCACACTACCTGCTACCAAGCTGTACTGCTACACTCCTTCTTTGTCCCGAGTGTGAAGAACATTGCTGTTATTTTCGCTAACTTAACTAGTCGTTCTGGCCCCTTAGCCATTGCCGGACCCTGTAGCCTTAACGCACCAAGTATGCATAGCCTTTGTCTTCCGAATGCTGAATACTCACAGATTATGTGCTCCACTGTCTACACATATTATTGACAGTTTCTGCGTTTGTTGTCCTCAGTCAGACCTATATTAAACGCATTAGACGCCAAATGGCAATGCCCTGTTAATAGTCCTATTAGCAGCCTGGAGTTCGGTCTCTTTACGGATAGTACAAACTTTGTGAGTTTTGTGTTGTATGTTTTACACATAGGTTTTGCGATTTTGAAGGTCTTTGCTCGTTCCCAGAGTCCATTCGTCTAATGAAGTAGTATTACTTCTTGCTTCTGCTTCTATACCGAAGGCCTAGATGGCGCATCCTGTATATATTTGTTCTATCAGAATTAATTTTTGTAACCTATTTTTTTTAGAAAGCTTTCTTTTCTTAATTACGAATATGAAATTCCAAACAATTTTTTTTACCAAACGATAATTTATTTTATTACCAACTAAATTATTCCACACAGATTTTAATTGCAAATTTCGAATTACTTGTTAATGATATCTTACTATTTTATGAAATAAATTATATTTGCATCGCAACTATCATCTGCAATTAATTAGCCAAAATTGAAGCAGAAATAAATTGAAATCCAACATTTGTATCTACTCTTAATTAGAATTGCAGAAATGAAATTGTCTTTTGAAAATGTTGAGGATTTCTAGTAGCTCTCCTGTGTTTACATATTAATGTTCAAGAAATTAATTGTAGCAACTCAACCAGTAGCGAGAAATACCCGTAAATCAATACAATTTGTATTTAACAGGAATGCTCGTACAAAAGTAAATATGTATGTATGTAGGTTAGTAACCCTGCAGGGAAAAATACTACTAACTAGAACCGATTGCTAAGCATTTGTGCACTAACTTGTTCATCTACCAGGTGTGTTTGTTGAAATTTGTCGGTTTTACTAGTAGATGTCGCTAGCAATATGTATAAATTTCTATGATTTGGCATGTATGTAATTTTTTTCTATTGACATTAACCTACAAAAATACGCAAGTCACATTCCGCCAAAATAATAGCGTCATATTTGTTTACCTCAGTGAATATGTCGAGTTTCGTTCCAAGTAAATCGCATTTGCGGCATTCGTTGCTTTTCTTATTTCATCAAAAGAAAAAAGTAGCTGAAGCTCACCAGTTGCTGGTAGAAACTTATGGTGAATATGCTCCAGTGATTGAACATGTGAGACATGGTTTCATCAATTTAAAAGTGGAGATTTCGATTTGACAGACAATGAACATCCTGGTGCAGCGAAAAAGTTCGTAGACGAGGAATTGCAGGCGTTATTGGATGTTGATCTAACCCAATCGCAACAAAAATTGGCAGAAACACTACATGTGACTCAAGGAGCAATTTGCCAACGTTTAAAAGCCATGGGAAAGATCCAGAAGTATAGAAAATGGGTGCCACACCAGCTGAACGATAGACAAATGGAAAATCAAAAAACCGTTTATGAAATGCTGCTTCAACGATTCGAAAGGAAATCTTTTCTGCATCGAATTGTCGCGGGGGACGAAAAATGGATTTATTTTGAGATCCCGAAGCGAAAAAAAAAAAGCTGGCCCATCGACTGCAAGGCAAAATCGCTTTGGCCGTAAGACAATGCTCTGTGTTTGGTGGGACCAGTGTGGTGTGGTGTACTACGAGTTGTTAAAACCTGGTGAAACGGTGAACACGGATCTCTACCAACAACAAATGATCAATTTGAATCATGCGTTGATCGAAAAACGGTCGGAATGAGCCCGAAGACAAGGCAAAGTTATCTTGCAACATGACAACGCGCCGTCTCATACCGCTAAACTGGTGAAAGACACATTAAAAACACTTAATTGGGAAATATTATCGCACCCGCCGTACTCTCCAGACCTCGCCCCGTCCGACTATCATCAAACAAAAATGAAATAAAAATGAGTTTGCCTACAGCAAGAATCAAACAACAACAAACTCCTTCTTCTTCTTTATTAGCGAAGACACCGCCTACGCCAATTGATATTGTAATCGTCCATGCATCCGCACCTTATAGCAGGACGAAAACGATGAGCGACTTGTACAATTTGGTCTTCGTTCGTAAGGAGAGGGTTTTACTTTTCAATCGCCTACTTAGTCCAAAGTAGTACCTGTTGACAAGAGTGATTCTGCGCTAGATTTCCAGGCTAACGTTATTGCTGGTGTTGTCGAGATTGCGATGACTGTTTATTTGATGTCAGGTGATCTTTCCTCTTGCCTTCGTTCACTATAATACCCACACCCTTTATTTTGTTATCCACCCCAGAACTTCCCGAGGGCGACGGAGCTCTTGGTGTTGCTTATTGTGGTGTTTGTAGTTTCTCTTTTCACGGGTCTTTTCCAATATTTGGCGCATGGTGAATATCTGGTCAATGATTGACTCACCAAGGGTTTTAGTCTTTCACACAATATGATCCATAGGATCTGATGTGGTATTTTAAGTTAAGTTATTCCAAGGTAATTGACGCAGACTGTGGTGGCCCTCTTTGTGGACTGGGCAGAGCACGCTAAGGTTCTAACCGACGGATAGGCTTTAATCTGACCATATTTTTCAAAGAAACTAATGCAAGTAGCTTGTCATTTCTTCACCACCGTATTTGAATAGCTCAGGCGGTAAACCGTCGGTCCACTCCGATTTGTTATTTTTAAAGTGGACGATTGGTACTCGAAAGTTATATAGTCGGGCAATGAAATATTTGTTACATCGTCATCTATTAGGCAATCGAGTTCGCCAACTCCTGGTGTTACACTTTCACTGCCATTAAGCAGGCTGGCAGGCGTTCCTTACATAGATTCAATATACTCTGGGCATTGGTTGACAGATCACCTTTTTGTGTCTTACGAGAGTCTGCTCCGGTTGTGAAACCATCTGTAAGTCGCGGTATTTTTTCGTAAAATTTTCGAACACTTTGGCTATGTGAGAGCACGAATCAGATAGTCGGTAAAAAGGAACTGTGGGACGGCATTTCGAGTTCCCTACGTACAGCTGAAAAGGAAACAGCTGATGCGATTAGGATTGCCATGTCGCAATAGAGAGAAAGCAGACTGTCTACCTAGCAACATTGCGATCGACCACTACACGTGCATGATCGAATAGATACCAAGAATTGAAAGCAGAAGCAAGACGCTGGGCAGACAAAAAGAGTGAAATGAGTGAATATGTAGAGCTCGCAAAAAATATTATTCCTTTCGTTACTGGTGGAATGCTATACAAATAACCAACTGGTATAAATTCCATCTTCAAAATACTAGTATTTAACTAGAACTTTTGCATACTAGTCTACCTTCTCCCTGCAGGGCACTACATCAATATGCTCGTATGCAACTACTTTAATGTATTTACACTTTATAAATAACTGACGAAGTTGGTGTATGAGTGTATAATGAATGAATGAATGAATGAATGAAATAATGAAAGCGCCACATTTCCGCCCACACACACACACACACACAAACACACAGAGTCCAGCGGAAGGCAATGCACTGAATGAAGATACCACAAAGTATTTTGCTTATTGACCTAATTTCCATTCGTGCTTACGACTACAACTGAATACGCGTGCACGTGTGTGTGTGTGTGTGTGTTTGTGTTCATTTAACATTGCGAATGCCCGCATTCATTAATCATTCATAAGATAAATTACAATACTCAGGCAGCAGCAATAGCAAAAGTAATGGCAATCGGGTCTGTTCGAAGGCTCTGTAACAAATTCAAATTTAGTTAATATCGCATTACTATTTTACTATTTAAATGTGCTACATACATACGTACTTATAAGTAAATATATTTGTATTTGTGTTTGTATAGTTTTAAATCATATTGAGAAGGTAAATATATTTATTTACAAATGTATGTAATATAAATACTAATTTCAAATAATGTAATACTACATATATATATATATATATATATATATAAGTACAATATATATTTTCATTGACATTTAGGTATTTCATCTTAATTACATTAAACGCAGTTAATACTATTCTTATTGTTGTAATACTCATTTAATGTTGAAGATGCACCACACCGTAATGTCTTGGTCTTCTTGATTTCTGTGTTGCTGCTGCTGGCGCTGCTGCTCGAAGGCCTAAAGGTCACCCAACTGGCTGTGGTGTAACTGATTGTCGGGCAAGGGCGCTGGTGCTGTGGGTCGGTGGCTTGGGCACATTGACATAATAATTAAATAATAACATTAGTGAGCGCATTCAAGCGTTGCCGACTAAAAGTAGAAAAAGTGAAACAAAAGACATTAAAAGTATTTATAAAAATAAAAAATAAAATAAAATAAATAACAACAACAACAATTGCAATTAAAAGTGCCAATATATTATATTTTAGTAAACACGATAGCTTTTTTGTTGCTATTTTTAAGTAAGTAAGCGAGCAACAAATGCGAAACATACTCGCCAGTATAAGCCGCCATTAGTAGTTGGGCAACGTTAAGTCATTGTATATGTAGACTCTAAATTATTCGCATTTACTATATATGTCTTTCTTTATTTCTTTGCATAATTATTAAGTGGATAAGTACGGTAAAAGGTTGACCCGCCATTTTGTCGGTCTTCTTGTCAATTTGCCGCCGATTTTATAGTTAATAGTTATGCAATTTTTAACGGTCAATTATTTAGCCTAGCCAATCGATCGAGTGTATAATTTTAAGTGCCAGTATGTGCATGGCTTAGAATATTCAAGAATTTAATGTAGAATGAAGGGTAATCATTAAATAACCGCTTCGGATGTGCACATTTTAATTTGCTTAACTTATTTTCTATAAAATTTTCTGTAGTTTTTTTTCTGGATTTGAATTAGCTGCAAACAGCCTAAGCGGTTTTCAACGAAGCTGCTTCGGTTTGTGCTATATGTGCTTTGACATTATTTCTAGAAATGGAAAAACATGAAATTTTGACACTTATGTATGACTCAAATTGCAACCAAAGGCCACAGAAAGATAAGTACAGATAAGTACAGTGAATCAGCACTAGAAATGTATTAGTGTCAAAACGTATCGAAAGCAAAACATTTTTCTTCTTCTTCTTTATTGACGTTGCAGGTCTTCCTCTTCCTCTGCTTCCACCAGTGCGTACTGCATCAAATATTTTCAAAGCTGGAGTGCTTTAATCCATTCGGACCACATGATATATCCTCTTCATTCGCTGAACTATGTCAATATCGTCGTATAGCTCGTACAGCTCATCGTTCTATCGTCTGAGGTATTCGCCGTTGCCTATGCACAAAGGATCATAAATCGTTCGCGAAACTTTTCTCTCGAAGACTCCTAGGGCTGATTCATCAGATATTGACATCGTCCACACTTCTGCGCTATGTAGCGACTGAGCGATGAGCGACTTGTAGAGTTTGGTTTTCGTTCGCCGAGAGAGGACTTTACTTTTCAATTGCCTACTTAGTCCAAAGTAGCATCTGTTGGCAAGTGTGATTCTGCGTTGGCTAACATTATTATTGGTGTTATACTGGCCCCTAGATAGACGAAGTTATCTACGACCTAGAAGTTATGACTGTCAACAGTGATGTGGGAGCAGAGTCGCGAATGCGATGACTGTTTTTTTAATGACAGGAGATATTTCGTCTTGCCCTCATTCAATACCGGACCCATTCGTTTCGCTTCTTTATCAAGTCTGGAGAAAGCAGAACTCACGGCGCGGTTGTTGAGGCCAATAATATCGATATCATCACGCCAGCAGCTGTACACTCTTATAGAAGATTGTACCTTCTCTATCTATCTCTGCAGCTCGTATTATTTGCTCCAGCATTAAATTACAAAAGTCACACGATAAAGAGTCACCTTGTTCGGAACCTCGTTTGGTACTGAACGGCTCTGAGTGGACCTTCCCGATCCTGACAGAACTATTGATTTTGCTTAACGTCAGCTTACATAGCAGTATAAGCACTGAAATACCAATTTCAGACATAGCGGCGTAAAGGCAGCTCCTATTCGTGCTGTCACTGACTGTGTTGATCCTCTTTTCATGAGTTATTTCCAAGATAAGGTGCATGGTGAATATCTGGTCAATGGTTGACTCACCAGGTCTAAAGTCACACAGATAAGGTCCACTCAGTTTGTTGATGGCGGGCTTTAGTTTTTCACACTTGGGATCCCCTTCTTTGTGGATTGGACAGAGCATACGTAGGTTACAATCGACCATATTTTGCAAAGAAGCCGATGCATGCACCTTGTCCGCACCTTGTTTGAATAGTTCTGCCGCTGGACCGTCAGCTCCAGCCGCTATATTGTTTTTTAGGCGAGCAATTGCTATTCGGACTTCTTCGTAGTCGGGTAATGGAACAACTTTTCCATGGTCTTCAATTGGAGTTTCGGGTTCACATTCTGCAAGTGTCTCATTTTCACTGCCATTCAACAGGCAGGAGAAGTATTCCCTCCGTATATTCTGGACATCCATCAGTACCTCACCCCTCTGGATCCTACAAGATTTTGCTCCGGTCTAAAACCTTCCGTAAGTCGGTGTATCTTTTCGTAGAATTTTCGAGCATTACCCTTGTCGCCCAGCTTCGCAAGCTCCTCATATTCACACATTCCGGCCTCTTTCTTTTTCTCTCTGCAAATGCGTCTTGCTTCCCTTTTCAGATCTCGGCATCTATCGCACCCCGCTCGCTTTATGGTCGATCGCGAGGTTGCGAGGTAGGCAGTCTGTTCTCTCTCCACTGCGACACGGCAGCCCTCATCGTACCAGCTGTTTTTGCGACCTTTGCGAAATCCAATAGCTTCGTTAGCAGCTGTACGTAGGGAGTTTGAAATGCCGTCCCACAGTTTCCTTATAGTGGGTTGCCAATGTGTGCTCTCAAAGAGTAGAAGCGCAAGCCGAGTAGAAAACTGCTCGGCAGTATGTTGTGATTGCAGCTTTTCAACGTCAAACTACGTTCTTCGATACACAGAGGCATGTGCGTATCTTCGCTGCGACAATATAGTAATCCGAGTCGATATTTGGACCTCGGAACGTGCGCACATCTAAAAAAACTGGATACATGTCTTCCGTCTATCACAAAATGATCGATCTGGTTGAAAGTTTTCTGATCTGGAGACAGCCAAGTAGCTTGGTGAATTTTTTTGTGCTGGAATCTAGTACTACAGACAACCACATTTTGTACCTCGGCGAAGTCGAACAGCCTCAGTTCATTTGAGAATGTTTTGTCGTGGAAGCTGAATTTTCTGAATGTTGTTCCAAAAATACCTTCTTTGCCCACCCTAGCGTTGAAGACGCTAAACACAATTTTGATGTCGTGGCGGGGACAGCGCTCATAAGTGTGTCCGAGGCGCTCGTAAAAGGCATCCTTGGTCATATCGTCCTTCTCTTCCAGCAGTGGCACCTGGCAGTCAAAACCTTTCCTCACTTGCGTGAACTTCTCTCCATTGTCGGATTCGATTCCGCCCCAATTATATTTATAGATATTTTATTTTATTTTAATATTTTCTTTTACATTATTTTATTTCCTACTTTTATTTATTATTTTTTTTTTCAATTTTGTCTTATTTTAAATTACTTTATTTTATATTATTGATTTTCTATTTTGTTTAATTACTCAACTTTACAATTATACATGTTAAATTACGTTTTGGTAAAACCGACGTATTTTAAAACAGAAATTATTTCAGAAACCATAATAATAATTTTTTACCAAATTTTCAAATTTTATGAAATCATATAACTGTAATCATATTGTATATAAAATCATTAAGCACTGTTTCACTGAAATGCTAATATCGATGGTTTCATAAAATGGAATGCACTTATCTAAAAACATATTAAGCCCTAATTATAAAATGTAATATACCTACATACATATTTTCCTGTATACACTAAAGGATGCTATGAGCACATCGTTTATTATTACGCATATATACAATACTTCCTGATAATGAGATGAAATCCTCCATATACACTACATTATATTCCATAAGCTGCATAATAAACATTCTCAGCCACTGAAAATCATCGACATCATGATTTAGAGCGTGAGTTAAAAAAATTGTTCTGTTATTGAATTTTCAAATTAAAATGCAAACATTTTCCAAAGTCAGAAAAGGCATCGCAATAATTACGAATTAATCTGGATATTAAAAATATCATTAAAATTATGCCAAAGGCATAAGCATTGGTTGGTTAAGTCAAAAATAATAAAATTTCCTAGTTTGAGCTGATTATGAATCATATGTATGTATATACAAACATACAAATGTATTTTAAATTTTATGTTGGCGTAACCGTTGTGCAAAAACTAGTGAAATATACGAAAAAGAAAAAAACTTTACCATGAACTTGCCAATCGCAAATTTTATATTAAATTTCAAAATTTCAATCAAATTCAAAATCAAGCGAGTTAAACAGAAAGTATAATGTTAAAAGGCAATATAAAAATATATATATTTTTAAAAAACAGCCGAAGCCTCACGACCTACCACAATAGCAATTTATTGTTGTATGAGCGATGGCAAAGTTGCCCGAAGATTCACTTTTCTTATCGAGAAATTGTGCCCAGCGACGAATTTCATGTAGGTCAGAAAGTTACTGTGAATGGCAACAAGCGCGTAATGGTTGATATGCTGGAAGCTAGTATTGAAGAATTTATTCCAGAGATAACTACCGATATGTTGGATCGAGTATGCCAAAATTGGAACCGGGATATGGACCATTCGCTGCACAGCCGTGGCGAATATCCACATGTAATAATCTTAAATCAGCAAAACTGAACCTTTTAAAAAAATTACCCTTTACAAGGGAAGACAAAAGCAGAGTTCTTCTGTGACCGCTCCAATATTGACTCGATGATTAGAACTCTGTCTCACAAGTACAGATGTCCGGTTTTATGAAAATCATAAATAGTTATCTACTTTATTAAAACAAAAATCAAATATGTATCGGATCAAAACATCTGCAACCAGATCTTCAAGGGTTTAGTTGTTATTACTCTCTCAGAACTAAATCTTGACTCGGATAAAAAATAACTTTTATCTGCTAAAATAAATAAACATATAGCCCTGTCTACCTAAAATGGGAGTGCACAAAACATGATTCAAAAGCGACAAGTTACAATAACAGCATTTTTGACTTTGCTATCTGACGCCACCTTGAAATTAGGTATGGCTGACAGGAATAAAGACACAGTTATAAAAGAGCTATTCAAACATGGCGTTGAAAAGTTGACAATGTTGGATGCAGCTTCTTAAAACTTACTGGATCTCATTAGTGTTTTTTAAGACCGGATAAATCAGCCATTGACTGAATATCTTAGGCCATGCACTAAATCTTGGTAAACACACGTGAAAAAATCCATCACATCACCTTTTCATCGATTTTAAAGCAGTTTTCGACAGCGCAATAAGGATCTTCTTACACTCTGCTTGTGTGAATTTGGTTTCACCGCAAAACTAAGACAACTGTGTAAACTGACACTGGATAATGCCAGAAGCGCAGTCTAAGACTTGGGATGGACCTCTCCAAGACGTCGGTTCCAAACGAGTTTACAAGCAGGGAGATTCTCATTCTTTCTTCTTTAGAACTGCAGCAGTGTACCTATGATATTGATATCATAGGTTTCAAGAACCTCGCCGCTAGTTTTGCTTTCTCAAAGCAACACTGATAAGGAAGCAAACCAAATAGTTATGGTAATGAACGAGTGCAAAATTAAAAATTTACTGTAATCAAACAAAAAGTCATCGCATACGCGACTCCGCTTTCCGGATCGTAGATAATTTCGTTTATTTTGGAACCGATATTAACACCTAGAACAATGTCAGCCATGAAATCCAACACAGAATCAGCTCGTCAAAAGGTTTTACTGTAGACTGAGTAGCCAATTGAAGAGTAAATTCCTTTCTCGACGGACGAACGATCAGACAGTTCAACTCACTTTCCGTCCTGTTATATGGTGCAGAAATGTGAACGATGACAAAATCTGATGAGGCTGCGTTACGAGTTTTCGATGGAATGGTTTTGCGTAAGATTTATGGTCCACCACGAGTTGGGAACGGCGAATACCGCAGCCGATGTAACGATTAGCTGTACGAGTTATACGGCGATATTGATATAGTAGTTCAGTGGTTGAAGAGACTGCGACTACGCTGGCTAGTTCATGTCGTCCGAATGAATGAAAGCATTCCAACTTTGAAAGTATTCGATGCAGTACCCAATGGTGATAGCAGAGGAAGAGGAAGACCTTAGATCCTTTGCAAGGATCAGTTGAAGAGCGATCTGGTTTGGTATTTTCAACTTGGCGCTCACCAGCGAAATGAATGATGTTGATTCGACTATTATTGTGTAGGCGGTACCTATGCCAATGAAGAAGAAGACGAAGATGTGCGGAAGCACTTAATGTCCAATAATAAGCTTCTTGTAGTGTTCTTAGAGTGGATCAGGCGACAATCCACAGAAACCCCATTATCAGTCTTCATCTCTCGAAAAGTGAAAGCCGAACAAAGAATTGTTAAAAATTTAATGAACATGCGACAAAGTTCGAATAAATATAACGCGTCTGAAGAATATTTAACAGCGCCTGGAGAAAAATAATATATTTCTTTGTAGGCTCCAGCTTGCAACTAACTAGAGGTTAATTGAACGCTCGCACGGATAAATGTGCTATCGAAGAATAACTAAAATAAGAATTTATTTTTAATAAGATTAATGATTAGATACCAACTTTGTTGCAATAAAGACGCAGTAACTCGATGTTTGTACGATGTAATTACGTTACATCCGCCAGTAGTGTCGTCAACACATAATGACAAACATACTCGTAAGTAATAAATGATGTTCGCGCAGCAGCAGCAGCAGCGGCAGTGGCGTTGCAGTGGTCAAGTTATGCGCGCAGATCGCAATGCGGGTCATTTAATCAACCAAAAGCAAAAAAACAAAAAAAAAACAACCGCTTTGTATACAACAACAAAAGCGTAAACAATTTGTAATTGGTTTGCCTGGACAGTTCCTACGTTTGTTGGATTTCCTTCACTTCTCGCCTGCGACCAATTGAAAGTGTCACGATTGACGATGATAAAGTGGCTGCGCGCGCTCCTTATAAAAGTTGGAAATTCTACTGTTTCTTCTTCTGCTCATTTTGATGTTTCTTAGTATTTTTTTTTTTTTTGTTTTTTTTTATGTACATCTGCCCCGCTAAGTTATTATAGCAAATTACTACATTGAGTACAAACGATTTAGAATGCTTCGACATCAATTTTATTGTCGCCAGTGTAGAAATGAAAATGCGTTTGCACATTGTTTGTTGTTCATTATTATTATTACTATTATTGTTGTTGGTTTTGTTGGTGTATTTGTTGTCCGCTACAACAATTGTTGCTTGATAGTTTTCATTTGCTTCTTATATATTTTTTTAGATCTTTTGTGATTGTTTGTTTGTTGTTGGTAGATTGATTGTTTTGCTGCTGCTGCTGCTGCTGCTGCTGCATGCTTATTGTTGCTACCGTTATTTTAGTTGTCAATTTAGCTGTTTGGCTTTTATATTCATTATTTATCTAGCAATATTTGTAAGCATGTACATACATATATGTATGTGTGTTGTTGCTGAAGATTTTCTAATGTTTTCCGTACTTTGGCTAACTATGTACGAGTACTTAGTAAGTATGTTTGTATTTATGTATGTAGATATGCATATAAATCATTATTGATTGTTTGCATTAAAGAAGTTTGCAGGCGTAGCGGCAAAAGCAACAGCAACATTAGCAAAGCTGAAAAAGCCAACAATATCGATTGATTGTAATCATTATAATTTGTTATTTATTTCTATTGAATTTTTTTTTTTTGTTTAGTTTTTTTTTTTTGGTTTTTTGCGCCAAACACTGCTTTTGTAGTCAGTCTGCTTCTGATGTTTCTTACCTTAGCCGCGCACGCGAATTGCTTCGTTTGCTTTGTTTTCTTTGCTGCCTTCGCAATTCGCTATCGCTGCTTCTTCCTTAGACACACATACATGCATACATACATCCATATGTATATACGTACATAGTTTTTCTTTCTCTCCTGGCGATTCGTTGCGCTTCAATTCGTCTCAAAGTGGCTTGTTGATTCGTTGCTTTGATAGCCATTAAATCAGTGGTACAAATTGGTTTTTGATTTATTGGTTAAAAGGTTCTTGACCATTATTATTATGTGTGTTTATTTCGTTATTTACCATCAAAAAGTGTATTTGCTAACATGTGTATGTATACGTGTTTGTTTGTTTGTATGTATGCGTTTATTGATTTTTATTACAATTGCAATTTGATTGTTTAGCTTAGTAATTGTCTGCTATCACTTTTACATCTTACAATCGCTTTTTTTGATCAAAATAATAATATGGTGGTGCTTATTTCTAAGTATTTCAACATTTTCTTAGAAAAAATTTAATATTTTTCATTTAATAATGTAGGAAAAATGTGACCTTTTAATTATAATGTATTTTAAATAGAGTAAAATATATGCATTGGTTGAGCTTAGGTTGAATTAACCGCCAACTATCAATGGTGTGGAGGTATTCTTCCTCTTCCATTGCCACCAACTGGTAGTAGTTGCAATGAATACTTTCGAAATTGCAATACTTTTATCCATTCGAACAACATAACCGATACAGCGTAACCTCAGCCTCTTGCAAAAAAGCTTTTTCTAATTCTAGCTAATATTCCAGCGCCGACACAGCAAATCTTGTCATAGCAGGACGGGAATGATGCTGTCCTTGTTGAGTTTTTGCGTTGGAGATTTCGAAATTTATATTATTGTTGTTATTTTTGCTGGTCCCTGGATAGACGAAATTATTTACCACTTCAAAGTTATGGCAGTCAAAATTGACGTGAATCTGTTTGTTTGCTAACATAAGATATTTCGTCTTATCCTTATTTGCTACCAGACCAATTCGCAGGCTAAATAAAGCTGAACTAACGGCGATGTTTGTGACAGGGGCCAAGCCTTTTTGTAGAGTCGAAGGCAATTTTAGAGTCGATAAAAAAATGTTGTGCAGTATTTCTTTTATCTTCTATCTTCCAAGATTTGGCTAAAATTCGCATTAATAAGATTCGATCAAGGTTAGACCTTGTGTGCGATATGGAAGGGGCTTATAAGACAATAATTAGCGCACACTGTAGACCCCTTTTTTATGAATTGGGCAGAGCACACTTAAATTCAATTTATCGGCCGAGTTTTTATCGGACCAAAGAAACTAGCTGTCAGATATTCGCCTCTGTATTTGAATTGATCAGTCGGTTCACGATGTTTTGCTGATTCCTATATGAGTTTCATCTCGCCTCACTACAGAGTTGCATTTTAACAGATATGTTCAATGTATGTATTAGTATGAGGAAGAGACTCTGCAGGGAAAAATGCTAGTTGTTAAGTAAAATCCAACTAGTTTACATTTCTACACCAACTAGTTCATCTTCCATCTATATTCCATGTAAGCAACTGGTATTTTTAATACGACAATGTCCTACGAACTGTCAATTGTCAGTATATGCATCAGCATCATACTAGTTAAATACCAGTTCATATATATATGGCGCTGAAGAGATTTTTAGCCGAGCTCCTCCTCCAATTTGTGGTTTTACTTCTTGATACTATACATATCTACCAGTTAAAATACTGGCTTGTTCATACCAGCTCAGAAATAGCTCGCCTCAGACCAATCTGTAACATACTAGTCAAAACCCAGTTTGATTGCCTCGAGTTTACCTAAAAAATCTACTACCCACCTATCTTAAGCCAAAAATCAATGAGAAAGATTGTGTTTGTTTCTTGTACATATAGCTATCCATTCATTTAAAAATAATTGTTTTTTCTTGTTTTACCTTTTCATTTGAACCTGAAATTTGGTATATTATTTCTTTCCAGGAAGTGGATAAGTTTTCGATGTATGTTTTTCAAGCAAAATTGGGACTGTTCATCATTTTTTACAATTGAAATAAAAAAAATATAAAAAGCTACAATAATGTGGTTGAGGAGTAATTATGGCGAGGTGAAGCAAGATGTTGCCACACATTCAACATTTTACGCTTCCTCAATTCTCCAGGGTAATAAATGATATTAAAATATCACAGGAGAGTGAAAATTACACTGCAATTTATTTCATATAGGCATATTCAAAATTTTTTTTATGTTCAACAAAGTTATTAATAAACTAAAAGAGAGATTAAAAAAAATACAAATAATTTTAGGTTTCCTCGGCTTGATCCGTTTTGTAATTAAAGTTTCATCTAATCTATCAATCACGGCTTAACAGATTTTAAATGAATCAGCCTTTATAGTTGGGCAACGGAATTATTTTCCGATAGGCGACTCGGGCTCCGAGAGTCCGGCTTTCAGCAAGCTGGAGAAGTGTTTCCTCTATATACTCAACATGCTCTGGCCATCGGTCAGCAGATTGTGGATAGATATTTGGTTCCTACATGAGTATGCTCAGCCGTGAAACAACCTAAAGGTCGCCGTATCTTTTCAAATAATTTTCGAGCAGTAATTCTGTCTGCCAGCTCTTCAACCTCTTCAAATTCACTCACTTTGTCCTTTCTTTTTCTGTCTGCTCATCTATTTCTCTTCCCTCTTGGACGATCGCAAGGTTGAGAGGTAGGAAGTCTGTTTTCTCCGACTTCTTGACTAATGCTTCTTCTCAGACGATAATACCATAAAGTTCGTGCAATAAGTTTAGTTGAATCTGCTAGCATGCTAGCCGATCGGACACTGATCCTGTTGAGATAAATATTTTTATGGTTTGATGTTCTTGAATATTTGTAGGAAGGTACCTTTTAGTAGAGACAAAAAAATGCAGGGAATGGACTGGAGGCAAGTTCGCTTTGCATGAAATTTAATACGTTGGCAGGTTTTTGTTTAAATTTACATATGTAAACAATACTTTTTATCTGAGCAGGAGTTTACATATCAACAGATCGACGAAAATATGTATGATTTGGATAAAATTTGCCGATGTACCTACTTCCATATGATTGCGAACTGCTCTAATTTATTCAATCAAATCAATCTCATTGTGCACAAGCGTAGATCAATGTAGTAGCGTTCAGCTAACTCAGAGTACAGGATAATGTAATTACATTTTCGTAGAAGACTTTGAGTGGTACCTAATCTCCGACTATATATTTATTACAACACAAGAAAATTCATCAAGCTACTTAACTGACTACAGATCAAACTCAAAAGTAGATTGATCATGTTGTGATAGAAGGACGACATGTCACCAATGTTCTTGAAGTACGTACGCTCTAAGGACCTTACATCTACTCAAACGATTACACATATTTTACTCATCAGCATCTGTGTAGCAAAAACCGGTCGTCAAAAAAAAAAAACAAGGAATGTACGACATCGGATAGTTGCAATCGCTGCTCTCTGACTGCATTCATCATCAACACGGTATAAAGAAACTATGGAACGGCACAAAAAACCCCTACGTAGAGTTGCAAACGGAACTATTGGTTTTCGAAATGGTTGCAAATAAATCAACTGCGGAATGGGCGTGAAAATGGAGCAAGGATATAGCGAATTCGATTCCCCAACCGGTGAGGAAGGGACAGATGCTTCATTGCGGACTGAGTAGGCATTTGAAAAGTAAAGTCCTCTCTCGACGAACGAAAAGCGAACTCTACAAGTCGCTCATAATTCCCGCCGTTCTTTATGGTGCGGAAGCATAGACGATGACAACATCTGATGAGTCGGCGTTAGGAGCTTTTGAGAGAAAGGTTATGCGTAAGATTTTTGGTCCTCTATGAGTTGGGAACGATAAGCTGCACGGCTCCATTAGCACAGTTAAGCGAATGACGTCCGGTTGGCAAAGAATACTCCAGCTTCTAAAGTTTCTACCCGCCGGTGGAAGCAAAGGAAGAAGAAGATACTGTTAGTTTGCTAAAAATTTACATTTACTTTTACCTTTAATTATTGGCTTGTTTCCCTTCTCTTAATATTGTAATTCTATATAAAAAAAAACAATCGCATAACCCACATCGACTACCGGAGTTTACCACTGAATTGGCGAAAAGCCATTATAATTAAAGTCATAAAACTACCAAGCAGGAAAAGTGATGCGGAGCTAAAACCGTTATAATGAAGATTAAGCGAATTGCATTTAAGAAGAAAGTTCTTTAAAAACTCGTAAAAACAGAAAGCCATCGAAAAGTGCCATAACCTTTACTACAGAAGTATAGACGTAGATATGTATTGTTCGAGTATATACAGCAGCATCACCACGTATCGCAACTGCTGCCTCAAACAACGGTGTTAACGGTTAATGTTGCAGATTATTACATTAATCGAAAGTTGCTGCTGCCGACGAAATCTCTGTCGCAGTATCATTTACTCGCATACATACATATTTTACATACATACATACAAACCGCCATACAAATGCGACAGCCAACACGATTCGGACATAAAGTCATGGCAACAATAAAAAGTGACATTTTTCAAAATAAACCACACAAACGCATATAAACAGGCGCAAGAATACGCTAAACAAATGTATGTTTGTAAAATTAGATTAATACAACACTAACACACATTTCTACATACAAAAGACAGGCAGAGTCAGAAAAAAGCCACTGATTTGCGATGTCAATGGGAAATCTCCGTGATGGCTGCGTTGACGACAGCTGAGGTGAGATGAGATGAGATGAAATCGCCGAAATTTGATGGAATGAAGACAGCAGCTTGAAAATCATGAGTGTCAAAGCAGTTTTCTTTGAGCAATAATAGAAATAAGAGAAACGTAAAAAAGTGTAAAATAAAAAGGAAAAGAAAAACGTTCAGCTCCAGGTTGTCGTAGGAAATGCGTAAATAAAACACAACGCGAGTGGCTATAAAACGAAAGTAGCTCTGCAATGCGCAACGCAATTAAGACATTAAAACGCAGACTTGTGCATTTTGGCAGAAATGAGTCGAGATTTTTTTTTTTTTGCTTATTATCGTAATATGTGTGTAAGCATTAGGGTGGCCCTTAGTTGTACGGGGGGAGGGAAAAAGCGTATCTATTATCGGTTTAAGGTCAATCAAAAAAGATTTAGAGGTGGCTCACGGCGATTAAAATCCTACAAGATTTTAAATTTTTACCTTTGTCTTATTTTAGCTTTCCATATTATTAATAGAATCTCTTTATTGTTAATATATGCAAATTCTACAGATTCTTGTCTTTCAAAAATAACTAAAATGACTTAAATCAGGCGAATGGTAATAAAATTATAAAAAAGTAAATGTCGAATACGATACAAATGTTACAGTTAAAAAAAAAACAGATTTTTATAATAAAATAAAAAATATTGTACATTAAATATAAATAAAATTTTAATTGCTAAGGGCTTGTAACAATTATTGTTTTTCTGCTTCATTATTTGTTAAGATTCCATTTATTCTTTAATAAGTTTTACTTTCCGTTCTGCTGTGTTATCTAGAACCATTATGCTCGAAACTATGGTATGTCCTTTCCTTCTTTATAAGTTTCCATATTATCCCAGTAGAGAGGATCTATGTACATCCAGAAATTAAGAAAAAATACCAAAACGATTAAAAAAATCGATTGTATTCACTTCACAAAATCATGGAGTTGTTTTTCTATAAATTTATTGATTTCACTGGGCCTCACAAGTAAACGTTTTAACTTTTCAATTTCTTTGTCGCAGTAGTAGAATAGCTGTAATAGAAACGTCATTATCGAATAAAGGCATTGCAAACCATTCATCAGATATATAAGTACCATAGGTCGCTGCAAATATTTTTTATTGCAATATTGGACATTTTTTTTTTACTAATCCACGCAGATAAACCAAAGCTTGACGTAAAATCGTATAATGAAAGCGTATATTTATATAAGTTCGGTCGGTTGGTGACTTTAAATTTGTTTTTGTTAAATCTAAAAATACCAAATCCTTTGCAATTTCTTTTAAAATTTAAGAAAGATCGGCTAAAATGGAGACGAGAAAACGCAAGATGGCTGAGGATAGGTCAGACAAAGTTCCACCACCAACACAAACATTTGTGCGTAAATTACAGCCTTTACAATTATTCAGTGAATACCAAATTGCATATGGAACGTTTGCACCGTCTTTAAAGACTATTTCTAAGTAGTTCTAAAGATTCCAGACCGGATATTTTTC
This sequence comes from Ceratitis rosa, assembly GCA_037013455.1. Taxonomy (NCBI): domain Eukaryota; kingdom Metazoa; phylum Arthropoda; class Insecta; order Diptera; family Tephritidae; genus Ceratitis; species Ceratitis rosa. The sequence continues at coordinate 10,566,703 of JAWMAG010000005.1, read as the reverse complement.
CGTAGAGGACGAGAACCGAGAAGGTCGACCAAAAACACAAAAATGTCACTGTGGCACTGGTGAAGTCCAAAATTGACAAAGACACACGATTCCCAAAAGAAATTATTGCTAATGAATTGGACTTGAATGCCATGGCTGTATCGTGAATATTTACTAATCATCTGGGATACACAAAGAAATCTGATCGATGGGTACCACGAATTTTAAATGAGGCCCAAAAAGAGGCTCGAGTGCATTTTGCTCAATTTTTCCTAAACAAATTCGAAAATGGTAGTCTCTTCAGATCACTTTAGCAAAGTCGTTACTGCTGGCGAATCTTGATTCTGTTAGTACGACCCAGAAATCAAACAGCAGTCCATGGTACGGAGACTAACAAAGCTCAAATTGGTGTCCAAAATATGAAATGACTACGGACTATAATCGCGTAGTGGCCAAGATGCCCTAACCATTACGTAGGGTAGGGAAGGCCAGGGTTCGAGTCCTGGAGTCCTGGTTAAACTAATTTAAAAACAAATAAAAAATTAAGTTAATTATTCTAATTGCGGACGCCCCTCAGCAGGAAATGTCAATCCCTCCGATAGCATTTCTGACATGAAGTAAAAATTTCCTCATAAAGAACCGTCAGCCGTTCGGAGGTGGCTCAGAACAAATTGTGGGTCACTCCATTTTTGGAAAAAACAGCAAGACGGCCGAAAATCGCTTCAGCGGTTACGAAGCGCCCATTATATCAAAAAAAAAATCGGACGTTTTTCATCAATTGCTTTCTTCAATTCGACCAATTGCTGACAATACTTGTTGGCAGTGATCGTTTCTCCAGCTGGCAAGAGCTCAAAATAGATCACGCCTCGGATATCCCACCAAATGCACAGCAGTACCTTCATCGGATGCAATCCACCTTTCGACATCGGTTCCGCCCCTTCGTGTGCCTGTTTCCATGTTCTTTTGCGTTGAACATTGTTGTACAGGACCCATTTTTCATCACCAGTCACGAGCCGATCCAAAAAAGGTTCGTTTTTGATCCGTCGAAGCAAAGAAATTGCTGTTGACATACGGTCCACTTTGTTCTTTTCACTCAACTGATGTGGCACCCATGTATCGAGCTTCAAAGTGTACCCAACATTTTTTAAACGACGAAACGCAGTTGATTTGTTGACGTTCAATTCACTGGCAACCTCTTCCGTCGAAATACGTGAGTTATTCGCAACTAAAGTCCTTAGAACATCGTCATCAAGCTCAGAAGGCCGTCCACTGCGAGGTTGATCTTCGAGGTTAAAATCTCCAGAACGAAATTTCGCGAACCATTTCTTTACTGTGCGGAGTGCTGGAGCACGGTCCAAATAAACTTCACGAATATCTTTAGTTGCAGCGCCCACTGTTTTTCCTTTGCGGAATTCGTATAACATAATATGACGCATATGATCTTTTTCGTTGTTCATCTTCCATGCGTCTTTTCACTAAGCAACTCAAATCAAAATGAAGTTATTTTATGCTTGATTTACAGTTCGGACTGTCACCTTTATATCGATATATATTGTAATACGTATATATTTCTTTCACGAGCGCCACTCTCAAACGATTCGTACGGCATCCAGCGGAATCGGGCACGAACTTATGCACTCATCCAATATATATATATAAATGACGGTATATCTTCAAAAGAAAAATAGGTGAAATCAAAATAAGGTCACATCTTATCAAATTTAAAAAATTTAGAATCATAATAGCTCAATTCTTTGCGAATAAAATTTAGAATACTTAAGAAGTGCTCCTTTATCCGATTTATCCAAAAAGTGAGTTCAATAAATTTTGAGTAAAAAAACTCTGGATTTTTATGAGAAACCTCTTTAAGGGTTATCCATTTCATGGTTTTAAAAGTACAAGGATGTATTTTAACATTTGTCAAACTTAACTGTCAGACCAAACATGTTTTGTTTTAATGAAAAGTCCGGCATATATGAAAATGGATCGCTAAAGAGTCCCACAATGCATTCAAATGGTGATTCAAACGTGGCCGCATTTCGCGCTTTAAGAGCAGATTATGGGGCCCATCATCGTCTAACTACTCAAGCAATTGGTAAAATTTTACAAAAGTTGTGAAGAGACTGTATCGGTTAGAGATATTGTATATTGCTTATCCTTGTTTCGCTCGTTCCACTCCAAATACCGCTATTGTAAACGAAGGTGTAGCCGAAGCCACGAGTGTGTCTATTTCTCGACATTCTCAAGAGTTTGGACTTTCTTACGCACTTCGTACATACATACGTCAATTGGGTGATTGGATGCTTGAACAACAAGCAGTGGACGGCGACTTTTGGAACAAAGTTTTATTCAGCGCCTAGTCACATTTCTCATTTAGGGAATATTGAAATAAGCAAAATTGTCACATTTGGGAGTTCCGAGAATCCTCAAATAATTTAAGAGACTCATTACGCCATAAAAAATTTACTGTCTGGGATGTTCTTTGGTCTGTAGGTGTGATTGGACCTTACTTCTTTGAAAACGATTGCAGCGAGACTGTCGCCATCAACTCGGAGCATTATGGTCGTAGATAACCGGTTTTTTTAATTATTGGAAATCGCTTTTGTTTCAACAAAATGGTGCCATCATAAATGTGTGGCATCATAATGAAAACATGACTTTATTGCAAGAGAAAATTCTCGGCCGCTTAATCTTTCGTGTTGACGAAGTTTGCAAAGAGGGGCACTATTCTTCCTCTTCCGTGGAAGAATTTTTGCGATTCGCTCTCCACTTGTAAGCTCAATATAAGAGAGTTATTCATTAAAGATGGAGAAGTCTTAATCCGTCTAATGTGACCAAGACAAAATGGCTAGAATTGAACAGAAGAAGGTCACGCACTGTGGATGATTAGGTTGAAGTCTCTAGGGGCTGCAACCTTCGGAGACTTGAACGAGATAGCGGGGCTAAGATGCGAAGATAGCTCAGTTTTGTAAACTCCACACAATAGTTTGATTAGTGGATGGAGGTCATTAGGATCCTCAGTGAGCTTATGCACGTCAACCAAACAACCAATCTTTCGTCTTGGCGATGTTAGTAAAAAATTAAAAAAAATGGGTCATGTAGTGTGGGTAAGTTCCCTAAATACATTGCCAAAATCCCTGTATTTTTAAGATTGATGATTGATGAATTAGCCCAACATGGTTGTATACATGTTTATCTCCGATTGCTGATACATACATATAGTATGCCTGGAGAGTGTAAATGCTTGAACAGAGGATTGCAGGGAATTCCAGTAATTGTTTTTTTCGCGCCGAGGTTAATAAACTTTTAACAACCTTAATTAAATTATGTACATATAGTTTTAATTGGAACTTGTTTTAATTGGATGCATAAATTCACAAAATTTGCAATATATGTACAATATGTACATATGTATATCATTTATAGGCATACCACTTTGAAACCACAAAATTCGTTGAACCCCAAAATGACGAATATTTGATAATTGGCATAATTACACAAACAAAACGTTATTTTCTATATATATATAAATACATATGTATAAATATAATTGCCGAATTGGATTTCACTTTCAAAGGTCTTGTAAGATTGCGTAGTTATTTATGTGTTTGTAATGTGTAGCACTTCATATGTGTGCATACATAGTAGTATTAGACTTGTTGTAATAAATATAATACGAATATATTGTACATATACGAGTATGTATACAAGTATATACATAAGTATATACTATCCGGCATACAAGACGTGATGTGACAGTGACAGAATTTGCAACTAAATATTAAAAGCAACACTATTTTTTGGCGATGGTACAAATGAACCGAGTGGCATGTTTGAAGAATAAACGAAAAATCCAACAACCCGGTTACCGACCTTCACGGGACCAACCTTCAGCGATCGGTCTAGGGTTCAGTGCATTTCGGACAGTCACTGGTTTTCGGTCACTGCTGGATTTTTACCTTCTACACTGAACATCTACAGATTTGCTCATCACCGGATATACACGGTGTGTCCCAAAAATAACCGAACTTTTTGGATATAAAATAGTAAAATACACATTATATTATCTTTGAAAGTTATTATTTATTCAAAATAGGTTCCATTTGACTCAACACAACGTTTGGAACGATCAACCAGCGCATGCATAGATTTTTTTATGTCATTTATACAATAGAAATGTTCTTCAGTACCTCGGTTACGGCTGCTTCATTTTTTTCAATTTTTTTTTAATTTTTTAAACTTCAATTTCAATTTTTTTCAAGTTTGATACAAAATTTTATATTTGCTCTTTGTTCCATTTTTTTTGGAACCATTAGCACACTTTTGGTTTTATTGAAATGGCTGTCACTTTTACATCTGTCATCCGACTTACATGAAGTTAGGTGCGTTTGAAAGAGGATGAATGTATCTTTTTAATGTTGCAAATTTTCAATACATGGCGCTGTATGTTGTATGATTTAAATATAAAGTTCGGTTATTTTTGGGACCCACCGTGTACGTAAAGACGGACAAAGGAACAGGAAATTACTTATTTATTTTAAGCTCTCAGAAAGTAATTTGTCATTCAGAAAAGATAGTCGGATGTATTAATGCTAGCCGAATGAGTATTGTAATCGTTACACAAACTTCTAAAAGGGTAGTGTATTTTAAGGTTGGTTTTGTATAAGTAAAGGGTGATCCATTTTGAGGTTTCCTATTTTCTTAAAGAAGAAACATAATAAATTCAAATTTAATGAGGAATTCATTCAAAAACACATTATTTGGCATTTATTTTTTCAAAATTATCTCTTTCAAATGTTAGCCGCGGCTACTTCTCAGATGGCCCATCGGTTGAGTCCAATTTTCGATGACTTGTTCGAGACACGCGCGATGTTTAGTTCCAAAGCCTGAATCGAAGCGAGATTGTCAGTATAAACTCTAGGCTTTACATATCCTTACAAGAAAAAGTCTAACGGTGTGATATCGCATGATCTTGGTGGCCAATCGACCAATTGACCCAAAACGTGAAATTATCTGCTAACGGAAGTGTTCTCTCACTAAATCAATTGATTGATGCGATGTGTGGAATGTGGCGCCGTGTTGTTGAAACCAAATGTTTCCGAGATCACGAGCTTCAATTTCAGGTATCAAACGCGATAACGATCGTCATTGACAGTTACATTCTCACCGGTATCATTTTTGAAAAAATGAAGACCTATGAATCACACCACCCAGTTCTGAAACTGTAATTTATACGCTTGCAATTCAAGATCTCGACGTAAAGTGCGCCAAGTCGTTCCACAAGTCAGTCTGAGTTGTTGCCAACGGCGCCGAATCGACTATCCACGATCTTCGTATACACTCTCAGCTATGGCCGCTATATTTTCTTCACTGCATGCTGGACGTGGTCTATTCAGCCTAATATTATCCAATAATGAATGCTGGGTCTCAAGATGGGTGATGGCGTTGCGAATTTTATGCTCAGTAGGCCGATTATCTTCACCATAAGTTGAAAGAATCTCGCGAAACACATTAGGTATTGCTTTTAAAAGTACGATTAAATCTATTGGAGAGAGAAAATAAGCGAAAATAGACCTTGTAAAATATTTTGCAGAATTCAGTGTGAATAACATCAGTCTGAACTATTTATTAACAACATGGATGGTGGATTCTTGTAGGTTCGACAAGATATATTGACATTTACAAAATCCGTGAGATGTCCATATCTGATGGCACAGAATGAGTTTATTGATCTGTTATAGTAACTTTAAAAATTTTGTAGATAGAACATGACTTTGCGATCCGCGGTAATTCATGACAGAAGATCTACTATTAGATTAATGTAGACCCAAAATACCAAACGAGATGTCAGACAGTGAATAAAGAGACAACGGATATGTTGGTTAGGTGATGTGGTCCAGAGGAATGAAAGGGCTCCTGTAGGTAGGAAGAGGATTAGTTCTTCAATTAGAAATATCAGATCTAAAAGAACCTGGCATGGTTGGAATAATGCCCAAAGTGAGCTTACGGCAGCTTAGAAGGGAAGGTATCACAGGACAATTGGTTGGATGACAAAGAGCGCTAACCAAAATACACTTCTGAAGCTGGATAGGTAGAACTAACTATCACTGTGATACTACGATGTTGATCCACTCTTAAAGTCTCATTGAGAATTAAGAAGGCCATCTAGAATATTATCAATTTTGTAAGGTTAAATCTGCCATTTACACAAAAATTATTTTAAAAAAACTTGGAAATATCGGAACCTAGCTGTGTTAAAGCCAGAGTAGTCATTTAAGAGATGGATATACTTTCTTTCTTCGCTTCGTTTATACAGCTTTTGCGTTATCCTCTAAAATAATCTTCAAATCTTCTTTCGGCGGAGCATACTCATATAGGAGCCAATGTAAAAATCGGGTGACCGATGCTCAGAGCATATGGTACATGCTGTATGAAGGAAACTTTTTTCCATCCTTTTCAATGACAGTAAATGTGCAACACCTGAAGGTGGTGAACCCCAAACCCTTATCCATGAAGATGGAAAAAACGTGCCATCACCTGACTATGACGAGGTTCAAATAGCAATTTATTGCTTAAAGAACAACAAATCGGCTGAAGCGGATGGCTTTCCAGTTGAGCTACACACTTAAACATGACAGTGGAGAAAAGGCAATTTGCATGCATCAGCAACTTTGTAGACATTTGGAATCTAAGCGTGCTTTGCACTCCATAATAAAGGGGGTCGTGCGATATGCGCCAATTACCGTATGATCAGGCTCCTAAATATTGCAAATGAATGAATATACTATGTGAAAGATTAAAACCCACCGTCAACAAACTGATTGGACCTCGTCAGTGTGATTTTAGACCTGATTAGTCAACCATTGACTAAATATTCCTAATGCGCCAAATCTTGGAAAAGATCCGCGAAAAGAGGATCCACACACCTCATATTATGGTCGATATTAAAGCATAAAAAGGAGCCCACACGAATGAAGGGAAAGAAGAGCATGGTTTTTGACCTTGATACCATAATCAGTTAATTATGCGTAAAGTTCTTTAACAATTTTTATACAGATTTGAATGATTTATGAAGGGTCCACTGCGTCTTCTAAGAGAGTTTTTCAAAGAGTTGCCTTAGTTATGACATAATATTTATATGTACTGAGAGAGTGAGAGTTAGAGCCCGATGTCCTCTATGTACCAGCAGCGCTCACCAACGCATCGAAACGGACTCAATCTCTTTTTCACACATTTTCTGTACACGAGTAAAAATACTATTGTGCACTTGCATCTTCGTTCAGTAATTGTCATCGTTAAAGCACGAGCAAACATCGGCTAACAACAGCGTGGTAGCGAGACGCAAGTTGATCCAATAGTTGGTGGCAAGGATTAGTTTTTGGATTAATCCAAGGCACCATTTGTTCCACAAATTTTCCCAGGACGTAAGCTATCACTAATTTCCTAGAAATATTAGAAATATAAATTACTTCAACCTTCGGTGCGGCGAGAGGGAAAGAGAGAGAAAGAGAGAGAGCGGAGGGTACTTATGTTCGTTCTTAAAATAAAGTCTATCCTGTGTTAATTCTTTAAAATAAAAAAAAAACTAAAAGATATTTTCTCTGGCGAACTTTCGCTTTGCTCTATATTCCTTATATACACATAATAATAAATTGTAATTTTTTTGCGTGACTTTTACTTTTAAAGAAATCCAACAACATTTTTTTATTATAAGATTGTGATTTGCCTATTTACAAATTACAGGAAGACCTTCGGCGTAATTTCTCTTTCAAATTTTACTTTTTCTTTCGCAATTTTTTTTCTATTTTACCGTTACAAAGTGCGAAAGAATAAAATTTGTGTGAGGAAATACATCGAAATTAAATGCTTCTTATGCGCAAAATACTTGAAATAAATTGGTATGTACAAACGAGTATATATGCATGTATGTAAGTACATAATTTCTGACCGTAAAATAAATGGTTTGCAATTATCCAGTCACAGTTGGTGTGAAAAAGATTTGTGCTGAGGAACTTTCACGTTTTGAATTTATATGTATGTATGACTGTAATATTAACAATGAAGCGCAAAAGAAGCCACAGTTAAATAAATTGCGGAACAAATTATTTCAGAATTTCTATATTTGTAAATGCTCGACATGTGTCTTTGGGAATTTCTTCTTTGTCTTCTCTTCATTTTTTTATGCTTTTGTTTTGTCCAACAAGAATTTACGGCCCGCTGCGTTAAACTATTTAACCGCTTTAGACTGTCAGCAATGGATTGTTATTGCCACAAATATTTTAACTCTTTTATGCATTCATTTGTTGCTACGCTTTTGTTGTCGCTTCTGCGCGGGCGCTAACAACGTGATACGCATGCGCACGCGCTTATTATTAGCGTACGCTTGGCACAGCTGTTGATTTACCACAAAATTTAATGCACACCCTCCGCCGCACTCCACTCCTCTCCCGGTGTACTTGCATACAATCCAAGCAACAATTAATCATCACGTTCATCGCTTTAGAAAGTAAAAACTAACCAGTTCCACTAATAATTTATATGCTCTTTTTTAAATACATACACATGTACTTGTATTTATAGAGATGTACGTGTATGTACGTATTTATGAGCATGTTCGTTTGAGCGAAAAAAGGAAAAAAAAAACATAATAAATAAAGTAATTACTTTTGCAGAATTCTAGCGCAGCCAGTAATAAATTTGATTGGCGTGAAATGTGGGGCAAAATTATAAAAGCTTCATTTAATGAAATTAAAAATATGAAAAGTTGTAAATGAGAATTCCTATTGAGAATCACATTGCGCCAAATAAGCTTTGCCGAAGAAAATTTTGGCTTGTGTAGCTCACTTAAGGCTTAACCCAGCAGGAAACTTAGGCTTGCACAGATGTGGAGGAAACCATGATACAAAAAAGGAAGGCAGTTTCCCTCAATATAAAACTGGCCGAAAAAGATTTTTTGACATTACAACTTATTTTGATTTTAACTTCAAGATATTGCCAGTTAAAAAATAGTTCATAAATTTTTTTTCATCAAAAAATGCTAAGCCGATTGAAACTAATTTTATCTCCATTAGATTTCAGAAAATAAAATACGAGGCAATTAAATTTTTTTTGTTTACAGTGAAATGTTTTACCATTTTTTATAATATCAGTTTTTAATTTTAGAAATTTGAAAATTTATTTTTCTATTAAATGAATTTGGTGGCATCAAAGCGAAAGTCAAAAAGGAAGAGAATTTGGTATATTCTTTTTAATGATAAATAAAATGTAAAGAGTTGACAATATTTACTTTTTTCGAAATATAGACTTATTGGTTTTCTCGTCTGTGGTTTGTCTACCCGCTCATAGGGCCACCCCAGAGAACTACGGGGCCGATGAGCTGACGGGATAGGGAACAGTCATAATCCCAATAAACTCTGCATATAATGTAGGCATACCTATTTCCTCGACTTCTTCAGAAGGGCCAACAGCAGATGATAGAGTGAAACCACGTACAATTGATCAAATTGAACAGAACTAAGTCTTTACTCCTTCTAAACAGGACTTCAACAAGCATAACAACCGGACACTGTGTTGCGAGGACTCATGGTAGAAGGATGAGCTATTTCTAAAACAACTTTTCTGCCTCTGTCAAGCTCTCAGAACTTTCTGTTATCAATTTCTATGAAATTTTTTCTTCGATTTGTTAAAAAAACTCTAGACATAATTAATCTCCTGAACTTCGTAAAATACACCAAGTCATTTGAGCATCTGGTAAAGTGAGAGGAATTTTCTTCACAGAACCAACATTGGTATCATCACAAGATCAGGATTCCGTAATCGAGCAACCTGTTCAACTAGCTAATTGACTAGATTTCCAAATATCAATATATTTAGCGGTTAGATTGAATTCAAGTGTGTTTGGAAATTGAATCGACTTAAAAGATTTGTAGTGTAATTATGAGATTTTTATATTGAATTTGTACTGCTATATTAAAATTTACAATTATAAGAACAATGAAACATCTCTAAAACTGTGAAACGGTTTTGCATTCAAATGTAGATATAACAAATCTAAATTATTGTATCATGATCATTTGCTTGGTAAAAAATCAAATGTCATGATACAAAAATATGGAAAAAGTTAAATGTCTTAAAAATAATTTCTTTGGAACAATTTTAATACTGAATAGCCATTTCAAGAATGCTTTGAAAGAGCTGATATTGCTATATATGAAAGAATCGGATTGAAGAGCTCTGCAATTCCCTTCTCATGCTTTGCCCGTGACATCCCTCGGAACTATCATTTCCGATATTACTTCGCGGTATTCACTAAATTTTGCCCTGTTGTTAATGTTATTGTTGTTGTGCAAACAAAAAACTTGCAATTATAACAACAATCTTATGTGATATATGTATATATGTACATATGTATATATCTACACATATTTTATGATCACCAGCCGCACCCTCTCACAGGATTGTAGGTACAACGTGGCAATGGTTTAAAATTATTCTTGGAAAATTATGATATGGAACGTTTGTATGATTTTGAAGAGGAATGCGTTGAGGGTTTCTTCCACGAACAGGAATTCACATTTCATCAGTCGACAGATGAGTGTGTTAAAAACACAACGGAGCGTATTGAGATACTGGCACAAAAGATTGAGGATATCAATCAAAAGTAGAATGTACAAACAGCCACGGCAAAGGTGAGTTCTTTCGTTATATGTGTACTTACATACATATTATGTAACTATATCAAAGTATTACAACTCTATAGTTGGTTAACAAACAAAATCTCTTGCACTGAAATACACTTAAAAGTGCCCGCAATAAATATTAAGTCAGTTCTCGACCTCAGGATTAAACTCCTGATAAATTGTCGGCCGCTTTATAACAGCAAACCCGATTTCCGGCTCCGAGCTTCAATATTCTATGTGCGTGATGTTTTTTTTCAACAAATGAAAAGGCTTGCAATTATTTCTAAGCCGCATCCGAAAAGCTGATGAATATTTATGAGAAGCTTTTCACTTTAGGCCAGAAATCATAGTTGATGGGGTTGAGTTTTCCTGTCGACGCATAAGAGAGTTGGTCTTGTCTTTAATCGCATGACGCTCCACTTGGTAGCAAGCACCGCTAACTACCCAGAATCTGCGGTCGACTAAAACCTATAATTATTCTAGTTAAAAAATACCACCCACAAAATGACCATAAGGCACACGACAAACTTACATAAACTAATCAATATTTTCTAACGATAACCTTGGGGAATCTGCTGTTTCGTTAAGTCACTGTTTTGCTAAAATAGCTCATAGTTACACATGGTAAATATTCCTTGGAATATTCATGCCTTTATTTATTGGTTCTAATTGGCAGACGCGTATTGCCACTTTCCATAATTCCTTGAGGACCTACTCCTAGGATTGTTTCCTTGTTATATCTAGAAAGCTACCCTTTGGTAGCCTGTGCCCCTACAAGTTTTTGAGAAAAACGTCTTCTTGGATTCAGCTCATGCACATCATTGGAGACCCCATCAATAAATGTGATTTTTGGTATAGTTGTTGTTGTAGAAAATAAAAAAAATATTCCCCACATTGATTTTCAGAGAATATTTCGGGAGGGATAATATTCCGCCGGATAAAAATCCAGATCGTTTGGTATAAGGACCCGAAAATTAGCTTCCTTTTGATTGAGCCCCGCAATATTCATATTTCCCACAAAATGCACGTTTTTTAATTCTATACCGTCTTTATTTTATCTACCAACGAATACTGTAATGAGGGATATACCGTAGTATTTGTCATTTAAGAGAGAGGTAAATTTTTTTCTCTATCTGAATTACCAGTTTTTTGGCAAAATCTGACGGGCTTGTTGTTGCGATGTTAAAAGTATTGATCCCACGAAAACTGGCCCGGAGTTTACAAGCGTCAGTTCTATTTTAGCATTATATTTATAATATAATGTAAAGAAGCTCTTGAGTTAGCGACGTACCAGGACCCCATTCGAACTCTGTGTAATCAGACTATGTCATTGAAAGTGAAAGTTCATCCATAGCTTGTCGAATTGATTATGAATGCTCTCAGAGAGCAGGAGTTATTTCTGGGAATCAGCGAACTAGATTAGGCTCAACTTATGAAGAGATTTCTCATTGTGGCGACACCTCCCTTACACAATGTGGCTATTATTTAACGGAATTTTAATCAAATTCCTCTTTCTTCCTTCATACGTGTGTATGTAGTACACATACATATATATATGAATATATTATACATATGTATTATATAATAATTGGCGCATTAAAGCCGCTGCAGTGATTTTCAGTCGAGCTCCTACTCCAATTTGTGGTGGGCCTCTTGAAATTTTTCAACAAATAAAAGGACCTACAGCCGCCTCCGAACAGCAGGTGGAATTTTGTAAGGAGCTTTTTATTTTCTGTTGAAAAAATACTTGGAGGGGCTGAAGTTCGCGAGGGACGCCCACAATTAGGATTTTTGTATGTACCCCCGAAGTTGGCCTGACCAGGTCTCGAACGCTTCTAATGGCAGCACCAAACCGCTCAGGACTAAACTTTTTGGGCCATCACATAGATATGGTTTACAATTATTCAAACGAAAACCACTTTTTCGGTTGTATAAAAATAGATTTGAGAGTCAAATTAGTATCGAAGCCAGATTTGACGAAAGTGATTAAATCCAACACAAAATCCCTCTTACCAACAGGTGCCACTTTGGACTGAATAAGTCGGTTCTGGGAGTATACACGTAAGCAGAGAGAGAGGAAGACCTTCCGTTGGAAGGATCAGGTGGCAAACTACCGGCACCAAGTAGCGAAGAGAATGAACGAATGAGGCAATGAGTGAGCTATAATCACGTAAGCGGCGCCCACGCCAATGAAAATACTATTGGAATAAGGTCCAAAGCAAGCTTAATTAATTTTGGCTCTACAACTTCTGCTTCAAGGGAAAAGAAAGGAAATTTTGATACCCATGTGTGCTTGTGCTACATTCATAATATACGTGCATATACCAATTTATTTAGAGTTATAGATTCCATTCCAAAATTACATTGCTTCGCTACTGGGTTGCCGCAATTGCTGGGCACATCTAACTAAGCCGTAACTAATCCTATTTGTCCGCCAATATGGAGCGTATTTCAAATACACACTTACGTATATATTGTACTCGTATATAAACGCATATAAGAAGATTCAACGCTGTGGCTACTAATGAATCAGCTCGTGCATCAAAGCACCAGCAGATGGCAAAATACTACGGTACTTAACGCACTAAATAGCCAAAATGCTTGCACTAAAGGGAGCCCAGCAGTTATGCTGCTTGCTGATGGTTTGTCAGTGAGTGAGTGAGTGAGTGAGTGAGTGAGGGTTCGGGTGAGTGAGGGCTCTGCAACGAGTTGAGGCATTATAGCCAATTCAATGGAATTTTCGCTAAAATAAGAGCCATTTAAATGCGACGCATGCTGATACCATCATTTGTAATGCGTTTGCAAATGCAGTTGTGTCTGTGTGTGTGTGTGTGTGTATGTATGTGGGTGTTGCCTGCTTTTGTGATTATTTGCTCGTTGGCATTTATCATTCTTACTACGTACATACATATTCGCATATGTGTATATTTGTATGTATTTATATATGTGAATATGGGTGCGTGCGTGTAGATCTTTCATTTACCATAGCTGGCAATTTGGCCTGCTTTTTTCTGGCATTCGCCTCAAATTTTCGTTGATTTACTCATTGTTTACAAAATAGTTTCATTCTACTTTTACAAAAATATTCTATCGCTTTTGTGTGAGTGTGTGTGTGTGTGTATATGATTTTTCGTATGTCTATTTCTCTTTGAATTTTGCGGCGGAATCAATTAAGCATTGCTGGTATTAAGCGACAGCTGTTGCGATGCCACAAAATGTTGCTGCCGCGTTGTCCGCTAATGCGCCAGGAATTTACTGCTGTTGATATCAACTTTTTGTCGATTATGCTATTCAATTTTAACACAAATGTATGTATATATACATACTTGTATATATGTGTATGTACAAAGTGGTATAACTTTTGTTAACTTATTCCTTTCATTTTTTTTGGTCAAAATTTATGGTGACACGTATGTATGTACATACATACACCTATGTAGTTCAGCAATTTAAGCATTCATATTTTAAAAGTTAACTGTAGTTTGTGTGATGATGTCTTTTTGCAAACCAAACAATTTTTCAGAAATATAATTTAATTTATAAAAATTGTTTGCATTTAATGTTAACTTTTTTTGTACCGGATAAATTACGGTCAGCATTTTACAAAAATTTTATATATGTACATACGTACGAGGGGCACTGATAAGTTCGCAGCCTAAAGTACTTATGAAACAAATGTATAGTTTTATATTTTATATTTTTCAATGTAGTCTTCCTCAAGTGAAATACACTTTTAACATCGTGAATAAAATGCCTTTATACTACTGAAAAAATATTCTTTAGATTTCTCTTGTTCTCTTTGGGAAGTAATCAATTAATAATATTCCCTCGTTATTTTAGAAAATGGTAGCCATAATCTTCGACGCCGACTTTTCCACTTTGAATTTTTTTTTTGGAGGCCTTTCTCCCTTTTTATCAACTACGTGGACCCTCTTTAGACTCTGGATCATACTGACGAATCCATGTTCCATCAACTGTCAGAATGTGGTTTCCAATCTCATCTAAATCATCTTGACACAACATCAAAAATTCTTCACAACTTTCTAATTGCCGCTGCTTGTCGAGCGGTGTGAGCATTCGCAGTAACCAACGTGCACAATTTTTCATATCCAAATGTTCATGCAGAATCTCTGCAGCTCGTTTTTTGCTAGTCTGTAATCCTTCGGATATCTGCCAGAATTTAATTCTTAGATCACCTAGTACTAATTTTTCGATTTTCTGAACAATTTCTTCGATCACGACCATTACTGGGCGCTCCAGGTGGAGCTCATCTTCACAGGTCTCTCTTCCTTGTTAAAACAGCCGAGCCCATTTTTTCACCACCATATATGAAGAGGCAGAGCACTGAAGAACCGATGACATATCTTTAAAAATTTCTTTCGTCGTACTTCTTTGTTCTACAAGGAATTTAATCCCAGCGCGGTGCTCTAAATTGCGAGCGTTTCCCCTTTTCATTGACATAGTATTGTTGCTTGTTCCAGGAGAAAAATATTAATAAGCCGAATAAAAGAAAAGTTGTGTTGCCAATACTAATAATGAGTCCCGCAATTGTAATTATCAGTAACGAGATGATGTGCCATCTCTAACTATCTCTAACTATTAGGTCGCGAAAAAGTCACCCGTCCCTCGTATATATTGATGGTGATTTGTAACCGCTGTAGCGATTTTTGGCTGAGTTCCTTCTTCAATTTGGGGTTTTGCGTCTTCATGTTTTTTCGACAACTGAAGGATTTTGTGAGAATCTTTTATTTCATGCCAGAAACGCACTCAGACGGCTTGACATTCTCTGCCGAAGGGCAGCTAAATTGGAACAAAAGAGAATAGCTAGCTCGGGTCACGTTGAGGTCTCTCTACTTTTCTTAAGGTGGTATTCTGGTCTAGAAACATGAATTTCAGGTAATTTTTGAAATGTCGTAAAAAAAGGTAATTAATATTTTTACTATCCATTTTTTTATTAGTTGTTTGTTACGAATAACATTAGAAGAATACAAAAAAAAAAATTAAGAACTAAAAAAAGTACAAAATTTTTAAAATTATAAGCTGACGGAGTGGGGGCTCTTTAAAAATTTCCACGTGACTATGACCATGATTTTAACCCTCCTAGTAATCTGAAACCAAAAAAAAAGATTATTAATCAAGAATAATGTCGCAATGGTCGGAAGTAGGGAAAAGTTTGAAAAAAAAATTTTCACAAAATGGCGACTGTTTAAAAAAAAATTTTTTTTTTCGACCACTTTTTCTGACGGTTTTGAATTTTTTAAAAATAGTTCCAATCATAGACAAACCAATAAAGAAGAATCTATAAAAATTTCAATTAAATCGGTCCAGTAGAACCTGAAAAATCGTGGTCATCGTTCCGAAAAAGACAGTTTTGAGAAAAACGCGTTTAAAGTTTTGCGTAAAGTCTTTTGTTCGATTAGTTCCGACCGAACAAGTTTGCATGCCAGGTCAGAAAAATACTTACATCTCCGAAAATAATTCAAATTTTTGAAAAATCCTCTTGTACACATATTTTTAAATAGTTAAACTTTGAAAATATAAAAAAAAAAAATTTCGATTTTTTGTAATTTCTAGACCAGAATACCCCCTTAAACATATCAAATTTAAAGTGTTCATTTTAAGATTAAATATTAATTCTCACATCGAGAAAATCGGTTACAGGGGCTATGTGATACAGTATTTATTTGAATGTACGTGTGTTGAATACCAAATTTTACAATTGAAAATGTTATTTTAACGAATTTTTGATCCAAAATCATATATCTGAATAATTCGATTGTATGGCCGGTTCCGACAAATTATCAATCTTACCATATCGACTTATATTTTGACGGGTCTATCTCTTCTCTATTCTGCTTAAATTACCTAGACAGCGCTTACGTCATTAAACACAGACGGTCTGGTACCAATTAGAAACACCAAAGCTTTTGCTGCTACCAGCGGGTAATACGTCGAAAACACTCAAACTGAAGAACTAGCACATAGCTAACGCAGTCGGACTATGTCAGAGGCGCCGTATATTCCGTACAGCACATCGTTTCATCGTCTACGGTACTCGCCTTTCACTCGAAAGTTCCTAATGCCAACTCTACACTTGTTCTCAGCGTTTAGGTCTGTGATCCACATATACGTGTAGAAGAATTTACATTTTCATTTACCAACTCAATCCAATTCAAGTAGTACCTGTTGCAGGAATTATGAGTATAGATCTCATTATATTTTTCTCAGATTTGACACATGGTGAATATCTGGTCAATTGTAGGTTGGAGATGTGGTAGCCAGCCGAAATAGCCGAGTGGCTAGCATTGCGTACTGCCATTTTGAAGGGCAGTGTTCGAGTCCTTGTTAGACCAACATCCAAAATTATAGAAATAAATTTTTATAACTGCCGTCATCCCTCTTACTTGAAATAAAAGGTCCTCATAAAAAATTATAAGCCGTTCGGAAGAGCTTAAACTGTTGGTTCTGCCATTTTGGAGGAAGAGCCCGGCTTCAGCGACTACAAATTACCAATTATGTATAAAAAGTCCTACTGATAACATTTCATCAGTTCCTTGACTGTGGGTTTTACATAGTAATTTGCGCAAACAGTGGGATATCGTTGTTACGTAGGTTACGATCATCCTTAACCAATCAAATTTTGTAAAGACATACATACATCTGAAAATAAAGAAAATTTATTATAAATTTAATATTTCAAATTTCTTAAGGGAATGCCAAACTCTTAGAGTATATTTCTGACATGAATTAGAAAGCCACATTAGTCGTTCGCAACTTAGAACACGAGTAAGCTGTAGGGGTTCTTCCATTTATTGGAAAATCATCAACGCGCACATTCAAAATTGGAGCATTAGCTCGGTAGAAAATGCTTCGTCGGCTATAAAGCGCCAATTATGTAGTTTGGCAAGCTGAAAATATATCTTCAGTAGAAATCATCATTCATAGGGTCCACTGTAAAACATATGCGAAAACTGGCCTTCGATACAAAAGAAAAAAAAACAGATGTTGAATAGACTACTTCAAACCAGAGTAGGCTGATATGGTAATGGTTGGATGTCAAAATGTCAAGTCATTTAAGCCTTTCCGGTTTTCTACCGTTGTAAGAGAGTTATACTAATGTTCAATGGGGCTTTAAGGCAAAATAATTGGTTACTAGTATAATGATTTTTATTGCAGTTGCATGGTCGAATAGGAGAAAGTTTTTGCTGAATGCCATCTCTATCACTATCCAGCCTTAGTAATTACGCGAGAAAAGTTCCTTGGGAAAAACTTGTTCAATTGCCACGCTGAGTTACTTTCAGCTCACACCACTAAACGGTTGGCCCATACAGAAAAACGATGGGAACCTTTCAGGGGTTTGCTTCACAATGACTCTAAAAAGCTAAGTGAGTTGAGCGCTGGCCAGCAGTTGCATCAACTCAACTCAAGTCTCATAATTGTCTGCAATATAAATTCTAAGCTTCTGCAATTATCTTGAAGCTTAAAATATCTTAGTAAATGGCAAATGACATATTGCTGGTAGTCCACCGTATTTTTTATGCTCCCTTAAACGATTTTAGAATATTTTGTAAACGATTGCTGTGAGAAGAGAAATTTCGAAAATTCAGTACTCGCCCACAAATTGTAAATCAATAAAATCATAAGAACAGTTTAAGGTAAGAATGACCTTAATTGAAAAGATTGCAATTAATTGCTTCTAGCTGCAGGGGCACTTAACTGTCTGATCCAAGCAATCAATGAACTTTGACTATGAAACTGATTTATATGTATGTATGTATGTATTCAAACGTAATAACCCTTTCCCTTCCACACACATATAAACTTATATTTACTTGGAATTGTCTTCATAGCATTTTTATAGCATATGTATATATGTGCATGTAGATATATCAGATATTACATATATTTACTTATGATTTTTCCTACAGAGATAAAATTGTGATTAATTGATACCGTTAATTAGTAGCACGTTAATTAAATTGTGTATCTTCTAAAAGCTGCGTAGAAAATACATTTTCATTGCTCGTTCATTAAGTCGAAGCGAAACTTCACTACACACACATATGTATGTGTATAAATATGTATGTACACTCATATATCTATTAAGCTTAATTAAAAAAAAAAACTTAAAAAATGATTGTTGTTGCATTAAGATGTTATAATGAATTTAAAAAAAAATTGTGTGTGTGTACATATGTTTTTGTGTGTGTGTACTTGTATGTGTGTTAGCATGCAATTAAAATCGCTTTATGGCATGTTCACAGTTCAACAGCTCAGCGGGCGTTAAGTCTGTTGTGCATACGTATATATATATATATATATATATACATATGTATGTATGTGTGTGTGTGTGTGTGTATTTGTATGTAGCTACTCATTTAACACCTTTGGCATGCCTCATTTGGGCTGATAGTTGCATGTACATATATGACGTGTATTATGCTTTCACGTATACAGCGTAATCCATTATGCGGCTAGGAAAATAAACGCATAACAAAATGCAATTACAATAAAATATTTTATTTTTCACGAAACTCCTTTATTTTTATAAAGCTTACATCTTGGAATTAGAGTATGTGAAGAACTACTTCATACATCGATCAGTTTGAGTTAATCTTCGACCACTTTTTGGCACATATTGGACGGTATCTCAGCCAAAACTGGACGAATGTCAGTTTTTAAGTGCCCAAGAGTTAAAGGTTTATGCGCATACACGGTGTGTCCCAAAAATAACCGAACTTTTTGGATATAAAATAGTAAAATACACATTATATTATCTTTAAAAGTTATTATTTATTCCAAATAGGTTCCATTTGACTCAACACAACGTTTGGAACGATCAACCAGCGCATACATAGATTTTTTTATGTCATTTATAGAAATGTTCTTCAGTACCTCGGTTACGGCTGCTTCATTTTTTTAAATTTTTTTTTTAAATTTTTAAACTTCAATTTCAATTTTATTTTCAAGTTTGACACAAAATTTTATATTTGCTCTTTGTTCCATTTTTTTTTGGAACCATTAGCACACTTTTGGTTTTATTGAAATTGCTGTCACTTTTACATCTGTCATCCGACTTACATGAAGTCAGGTGCGTTTGAAAGAGGATGAATGTATCTTTTTAATGTTGCAAATTTTCAATATATGGCGCTGTATGTTGTATGATTTAAATATAAAGTCCGGTTATTTTTGGGACACACTGTGTAAACACGGTCTTTCGCTTAGCCCCACAAAGAAGTGTCCAACAGTATCAAATCATATGATTTCGGTAGCCAATTCAATTCAACAAGACGAGAGATTAAGTGGTTTGAAAATATCTATCGCAATAAAGCCATATTCCCTCGTTTAATGTGGCATGTGCACGTACCATCTTGTTGAAGCCACATATTGTACAAGTTGTGTTCTTCAACTAAAGGTAACGCTTCGAACTGAACGTGATTGTCGCGCCGGTGTCGTTTTTAAAGGAGTAAGGTCCAATTACACTTCCGGACCAAGGAATGCACCAGAGAGTAAGTATTTCTTGGGTGCAATGTCTTTTCTTCAATTATCTGAGGGTTTCTCGGGTTTTTTCTTATAAGATCATTAGTTTCGTTGCTTGTATGACACGTAGCGTCGTCTTGTTGAAACTAAACGTTGTCCAGATTAATACCAATCAATTCCGTCCATAAAAAAATTATTAATCATATCTCGATGGCGCAAACCATTCACCATAACTATTGTTCCAATCCCATTTTCGAAAATGACCCCACCGGACCGTAAAAGTTACACATTGAGGATAGAGAGGCATTTCAATCTTGAGTTTTCCGAGCGCCAGATGCGACAGTTTTGCTTACAGGCGTAGCCATCTAGATGGAAATGAGCATCATCAATCAATATGATTTTTCGATAAAATTTCGGATCATTTTCATGGATAGAAACACATCGTTGTTAGTGATCGACCGGCTTGAGGTCTTGTGTTTACTGAAATTTATAATCCTTAGAACACAAGTCTTTATGCAAAATATGGTGTAATGCCGGTTTTGGAATGCGCCAATTCCAAAGAACGACAAACAAACCATGGTTTTCTTCTTTAGGCTATAGCAACTATATTCTCAGTTGTTCTTGAGTGACGTACACGTGTCTTATTCTTCACAACACTAACTTAGCCCTAAAGCTTTACGAACCGTCTCTGACAGGTTTTCACCATTTTTATAGTGAATTTTGATCCATTTAATGCGTTAATGAAGTGTTTATGGTTCCGCGATAGCCGAGTGGTTATCATTGCGTACTGACATTCGGAAGTCTCGGGTTCAAATCCCGGTGCCACCAAAATCCAAAAGTTATGGAAAATTAATTTAAATAAAAGATGAAGTTAAATTTTCTAATTGCGGTCGCCCCTCGTCAGGGAATGTCAACCCCTCCGAGTGTATTTCGGACATGATATAAAGGCTCCTCGTAAAAAAAACTGTAGGTCCCTCCATTTTGTTGGAAAAACATCAAGACGCAAAACCACAAATTGGAGGAGGAGCTCGGCCGAAAATCTCTTCAGCGGTTACAAAGCGCCAATTATATTATATATAAATATAAGTCCAATTACAAAATACGCCATTATGTAACTAATTAATCCCAGATCTCGATAACGTTGAGAAATATACACATTCGGTTCTTCGGCTACATATTCGATATTTGAGATGGAATGAGCAAAACGATAATGCACAATA
The DNA here is from genome assembly GCA_037013455.1 of Ceratitis rosa. NCBI lineage: Eukaryota > Metazoa > Arthropoda > Insecta > Diptera > Tephritidae > Ceratitis > Ceratitis rosa. The sequence goes on along the minus strand of JAWMAG010000005.1, from coordinate 10,545,345 downwards.
TCTGTAAGCGATCCAGTCTTAAAAGTAAAATAAACACAATTGGTTTGACAGTTAAGTATGACAAAAGTCAAAATACAGCGCTGTACTTTTGAAACCACGAAATGGATAACCCTGTATATGTATGTGTGTAGATATATGTATATGTTCTAAATTCTGTTGCACACTAAGCTTTTATTGTTAGATTTCACAGCATGACGGCACCAATGTCATCTATGCATAAATTTTGGTAAATAACGATGTATGTATATATGTATGTATGTGTTGTATTTATGTTGATGTACGCGTATGTAGGTATGGTAACACCGCTCACAGCTGACAATTGTTTTGCGGTAGCAGCTGCGTGTTTAGAATTTAATTAAATTTCCGTTTACTGCATTTACAATACGGTATCAACGCTAGCTTGCCAGCTACAACAACAACAAAAACAACAACAACCGCAGCAGCAACGCCACAATGCCATTGTCAACGCTCATTTGTGCGTATCTTCATACGAGTATGTATGCCTGTGCGTGTGTAGATTTGCTATGCCGACAATGCGTTCGGCCTATCGATGAAGAGTGAAAATGGAGAAATTAGAGAAATAAAAGCGAAAAACATACAAATAAAATGGAAACTAAAAGTTTGGAATAAATGCCAAATAAACAACAAGAAAAAAAAACAAAAACATTTAGAAAAGGGAAATTAATCACGTGTGCATATTTGCTTTTTGTTGCATTCAAAACGATAGCGTTTATACGCACAAACATACCTATTGTCCCTATATGTATGTACAATTGACTACATTGTGTGTTTTGTTATTTGTATTTTACTTTGTAATGTATTTTATTTTATGCCCGGGAGTCTAATCATTCCAAGAATATATAATATGTATGTATGTATTTATTTAATTGTTTGTGTTTTTGAATTTTTATTGTAGCAATTTTAATTTTTGGAAATTGGAGTTTTAGCGTTTTTCTATCAATTTTAATTACACAGTTACGCGCTGCGACCAACAGAGTTGGCGATTCAAGCAACAACGGATCGGTTTCTCACCACGTGTACTCTAGTGGATAATGCGTATCCTCAGAGGCGTCGTACAGAGTACCTGGAGCGAAGAAGAGTACCGAAGAAGACCCAAATGAGTCCATCCACGGCCGCGCGCAACTTTATAAAAGATTTCGCGGAAGTATCTTGGTTTGCGTGCTTGCGAAATCCAGCTCATGCCAGAATTGAAGTTGAAAGCCCATGTAGCGCATTGCGCAAAACGAAATGGATATCGATTCCGATCTCCACAAAGAAGTTTTGTTCAGCGATGAAATGGTTAAATTTGTGTCTTAAGAGGGCCATTGTTGAGATGCTGTTAAAGTCTCCAAAGCCAATGTTTGGTGTGCGCTGAAATTGCTGCCGACCGTAATACTACAGTCATTGGGAACACTATAGAGCCATAATTTACTACTTCTTCGTACCTGAGTTGGAGGGCATGGGCACGACCTTTGGTTCCAACAAAATGGCGCTACATGCCATACAGCCAAATTTTAGTTAGCGCACCTGAGGCCTGGCCGCCAAGATCGTATTATTCAACACCGCTTAACTATGTTTTGTGGGATTATGTTAGGTCCCTTGTCTACGCAGACAAACCCGAGATGATTGATGCATTGAAAGAGAATTTTCGGCACGTTATTACTGACATACGGCCCTAATTACTGCAAAAAGGAGTCGAATTTATTCAAGCCAGCCCGAAATATATTTTAAAAAATAACGACAAACCCTTATCATTACAACATTAAATTATATAAGTTTTATATCTTCTTGAAAACCACATGTCTGAAAGAGCACTCTTTGTATGTATGGCGGCCACAAAGCCGAGTGGCAAGAATTACGTACTACGCCTCGAAAGACCAGGGTTCGAGCTCTGTTTGGACCGACAAACAAAATTATAGAAATTTTTTTTTCTAATTGTTATATAAAAGGATAGAAAAAAGACTGCGTACCTCATAACTTGCAGGTATTTTGGTCCAATCGCGAACTACGGCTTTCTTCAGCGTGGACGGTATGAAATTCGGAACGTTGTGTTTCAGTCATTCTTGGTTCACTCGAGCTTTATGAGACGGTGGCGAGCCTTGTTAAAACGTGCATGGTCTTTCACCGAAATGTTTGTCTGTCCATGGATTCAAAACAAACTTGAGATTTCTTTTCCGATAGTATCGCACATTTACCGCCAGGATCGGTTACAATGGCCCAAACCATTATCTGTCGCGGGTGCTGCCTCTTGGTGAACTGATGACTTAAAGTCTTGTATGTACGGTTGGTCAAGAAAATCTTATCTTTTTGAGAGTTTATGGATTGCTCAACTGTAAAAATTTTCTCGTCAGAAAACACAATGTTCGGAAATTGACCACTTTCGGCTAAGCGGAGCAATTGCTTTGCTCACTCAAATCTACAAACCTACAGCCAGACAGAAACTTGGAGAGAGTATTCTGTGTATGAGGTTGGCTTCCGATAAAAAAGAATTTTCTGGGATGAGAACCTTGGACCGTTCTATGGGAAATAGTCGAATTTATTTTTAAATCATTCAATTTTCGAAATTTGGTACATGGGTAACTCTATGCATAAAATTACATGGAGAAATTTTTTCATCCGGGAAGTGGTCTTACGACCGATGTATTGGTACAGAGGCAGCTGTGGGCACAAATTACAATATTAATTTGGTATAAGTATACAAATATTTTTTCTTCCAGGAAGTATACTCGAGGTTGTCCGGTTCGAAAAAATCGTACGAAGATAGCTTTTTGCTCAAATTAAGCTTTTTTTCCGGGAAGCGAACCTGGAATCGATTCGATAGTACGATTTTGCTAGCCTATTTCAACGCAAGGAGAATTTTTTTTGCGAGACTGATCTGCCTGAAAGAATCATAAATTTGAAACACAGAAAACTCTTTGCTTAAGCTCATACATATGTGATCAACTTTTCATTCTTTTTCATATGCTTTAGCATCATAGTTATAAGTTATGTAACGTTCGAATATTCGTGCTGTGCGGTTGTCTAAATCTTTACATCTAGCTTCTGTTAAAAAATTTTTAAGTTTAAAGTGCCAAAACTTTTAATATTTATTCTTAAAAGTTTGTTATAAATATTAGCGTACCGTCGTAGCTAAGTGTTCTGTTAAAATCTTTTGATTTTTGTGACATTTCAACATTAAATAGTGCTAATATTTTCCTTTTAGTTAATTTATTTGCTTTCTTTACATACATACATATATACTATTATTTAGATTTAGAAGAGAGAGTGTTTCAGTTTGTTTTTTATTTATTTTTTATTTATAATAAAATAAATAATGTGAAAACCTGATACAAATTTTATTACAATCATCTCATAGTTCTATATGGACGAAGTCTCGGGCAGGAAGAAGTATACGCTTGGTACATTCCTCGGGTATCTTCTGAGAAACAGGATCATCTTCGCAGAGATAAGCAGCGCCAGCATCACTAGACACACAGCAAGAGGGACCTCTTAAGGGGGGAGACTCATGTAAAATTTTCAAAAAATCGATTTTTTTTTTTAGATATTCTGAAAGTATACTATGTTGAGCGTGTACTGACGAGCCGGGAAAAAAAAAATCTCGAATATTTACAAAGTTATAGCTAATACAGTGGAGCGGGCCGTACTGAACTGTACTGTGTACTGAAACTTTAAACGCGATTATCTCGAAACTACTTTTTGAAAAACTGCTCGTGTTGTAGCTCAAAAAATTATTGACCGATTTGTTTGAAATTTGATGAGGCTTTTCTCTACATTACTACCGGAAGGATAAACCTAAAACTTCAGGTATTTTTGATTGATTATTTATTTTTTTGGGGTCAAAAGGGTAAAAAAATAGCTCAAAATCGTAACCTTTTTTTAAGGCTGATTTTGTATTGGATTTTATCCTTTTCTTTTTAATTTTATAGGTTTATCCTTTCCGTTTATATGTCCTGAAAAAAAAATTTTTTTTTTTGGTGTTTCAGATCAACGGTTGATGAGTGACAAATGGAGCAGTTTCGGACCTCGCGTTAGAGGCAGCCTACAAGACATCACGCTGAGCCACCATTTTGAATTAAAAAAAAAAAAAAAAAATTTTTTTGTAATCTTAAAATGTTAAATAAAGTTGTGTTAAAAGTTCTAAACAATTAAATTATTTTATCACTGTAAAAAAAAATATTAAAAAATGACCGATTTCGAGGCATTTACATGAGTCTCCCCCCTTAAGGAGGAGCGTGTCTAACAGCAAACACGTTGATTAGTGTACAGCACAGGCTATGGTGTGGTGGCATACACTGATGACTTTGCCGTGACAGCGACAACCAAACACCTACAAACTTTAAGCGATCTACTCCAAAATGGTTTATATGTAGCTGGGAACTGGTTCAAAGTTAGCAGGTTGGATGTTAAACCATATAAAACCGCAATGGTTCTAATTACTACAAACCGCTTTCATTTTAGCTACCTAAACACGTGGAGCTCATCCTCTCCACTGAAGTCAAACCTTTCTCTAGGAACATCATGGAAAGCTATAACTGTACTTTACGCCTGCAAAACGGCGATAGGAAAGAGGTGGGGTTCAAGATCGAGTATTGTGTACTTGATCTATACATTGGTAGTTAGACCAATCCTACTCTACGGCGTCACCGTGGCCGGCTTCAGGAGCAAAATAGAGATAGTCCAACGGTCGGCTGCCATCCAGGTAATGGGAACACTACCACCAACTCCCTCAAAAGCACTGCTAACTTTTCTCAACTTCCTTCCTCTTGACCTATACGCGAACCTATACTCAAAAATATTTTCTCTTGCAGAAGTGCCAAAGAAGCTCGACTACGAAGCATGTGCTTCGATAATATTTTCTCCACGAAAGTCCCAAAAAGAAATTAGTAGAAAACCCCCATGAGCACAAGACTGCCAAACAACTGCAGCGGTTTCCAAGCGGAACTCTTTGCAATGATAGAAGCCGCCGCGTAGCTGCTCAAATCTATAGCAGCAAGACAATCGCTCGCAAAATGCTCCGGCAGTCGGGCTGCCATCAGATCTTTACAATGTAATGGTACCATGACAAAAGTGGCCATAAGATATAGAAACAATCTTAACAAACTCTCAACTAAATGTAGTGTTGCCGTGGTATGAGTAACTGGACACAGTGACATCCCAGACAATTGCATGGCAGATGAACTGGTGAGGGAAGGAACCCTTCTAACCGATTCACACTAAACTGGCCTTTGTCAGAGAAGTAGACTCAAGATGATTGAATGGGATCGCGTGCAATGTAACCAGACAGCTATGGTCGAAGTTAGACGCAACCGGATGTTCAGCCTAAACAAAAATTGGAAATCTCGTTGGTAAAAATTGTTCGATCGTTTCAGAAGTTGAAGACAGGAGCCTCACAGCGGTATCACAATGGCCTAAGTGCGCTGGTTGTGATCAGCAACCGCATTAACTCAACTACCATAAACTCAAGCCTCGGGCAAAGTCTAGATTTGCAATAATTTAATAAAAACTTTCTTTAACAATGTAGCAGCACTACCGATTGGAAACTTAATTTTTGAAATCAAATTGCAGAAACTAGTTTGCCACCACTTTAAATTATATCCGCCAATTATAACAATCGCTAAGCTAAAATAAATACCCTTTATTACGATACTAAAATTTTCAATTCGATAGGAAGTTTATAAAATTTAAATATATTTAGTATCCTTGCGGAATTCTTGAAAGCTTTTCAAAATTTAAAAAGTAGTCACGACTTTAGATTTCATTGAAAAAGATTTCTCACAATAGCTAATCATTTTCTTGCATTAAAAAATATTATAGATTTAAAATATTCTTTATATAATTAACCCAAACAGCATCCTTCATAACAAGATCTCTCGAAAATACATCAAACGCATGGGTATCACGTAGACTCCAAAACACATTTGGCAAGTTGCGGCGCATTCTCTTGTCTGTCACGTGCATAATTACACCGTTTTTTCTTTTCTACACCATGCTAACTAAGTATTAAGATTTATATTTATACATGCGTTATCTATGTATGTACATATATACATATACGTTCTCGTGCGAATTATAGATAGTTTATGTATGTACAAATGTGGGTGTCATGTACTTGGCCTCTTTCCTTTGCCACTTTTGTTCTACATTACGTGCACGAGTTTGACAATGTCACGAGAATAAATGAAATAAATGCGGATGTGTTTGTGTGTAGGAGTTTAAGTTATGCAGTGCACATTTGTATTTACGACTCAACAATAAATTACACGCAAATGCAGTGAAATTCTTTAAAATGCATTGACAAGCGCGCGACGTCACTTTCATTTGAATCACAGCCAAAATAAATGCGTGTGAAAGTTTAGCACCCACAGCTTGGCGTGTCGGCGGTTAACACGCACATGCGCACATATAATTTATTATATTATAAATAGGAGTATATATATAATATAAGTATTGACATGGGTATGTATGGTATACGAGTATGTTAGGTACTTGAGGGAACTCTCGCTCGCTGCGAGTTGATGGCAGAGCTCACCATTGAACTGAAGATGACACTGAAAATTCAAATAGCTTTGAGTTTTATGAAACCTCGTAAAATGCAAAACGTTTTAACATTTATGTTTAGGAGAATGCAGATTTAATGTCAAGAAGCATGGGCAGGTACATACATATATCGTGTGTAATGAGGCGTAAGCGTAGTTGTGTGCATTTCATTACTTCTATAGCGTGTTTATCGCTTGCCTGATTCCGCATTTGCTAACGACGTTATAGAATTTAATTTGGCGCTGTTCAATTTAAGCTAAAAATTATTGAAAATTGGTATGCGTGAAGAATAAATTCTTTGACATGAGAAAGAGCAAAAGTCGAGCCATAAATTAAATTTATATTTGTCCCTTTATATTTGTCCCTTTGTTGTGCGGCTTGATGTTTTTTCCAAAAAATGGAGAAACCTGCAGTTTATTCTAATCCTCCTTTGAACGATCGTTGGATTTTTATGGGCAGTTTTTATTTCAAGTCAGAAATACACTCGGAGGTCTTGACGCCGAGGGGCGACCGAATTTAAAAACATTAACTTAACTTTTTTGTTTTAAATAAATTTTCTTTAATATTTAGATTGGTCGGGCCAAGACTCAAACCTTGGTCATAAATATGATTCCCTCATTGAAATTATATCACAATCGATTTCCTAGTTCCAGAATTTTTCGCACTTAAACAAAATTTTTCCTCCATTAGCTCAAGCAGCTCAAGACTTAAAGTTCTTAGACCAAGTATTCTCAGATTAAACTTTTGAAGGTTCAACGTAATAAATATATTGCATAGAAATAATAAACTAATGCAAACGTTTTAAGAAACTCGTTTTAAAGGTACCTGAAATGTGTCGAGTCTTGTTGATGCCATCGTGAAAATGGAAACTGGTATCATCGCCGACGAAGAACTGTGATGGCCGAGACAAGAGCGTCACTGAGTCCAATTGTTGTTGTCAACAGCTAACATTAGTCGGCGAGTCCAGTCATTTAGCCACAATCCACATCAAATTAAACTTACAATTTTTCGCCAAAAATCAACGGAAGAGGTGTATGATGTGACCAAAGATATGTTCTACGATCGCCTCGAACGTTCCTTTGACCCCTGCATGAGTGAAAAAAGCAGACGTTTTCGGCGCAACAGTCTGAATATTAAGCCTTCAAATCTTCCTGTTAATCGTGAGAGGCCGAAATTGGTGGAGGAGCTTGTGAAGCTAGCCGAGAAAGGCTATGATCGCAAATGCGAAGACTTACAAACTTGCTCAAGGCGGACCAAAGGCGGTAATCTGTTGACCGATGTGCAGATCGGGAATTTCTCTAGCCTGCTGAATAGCAGTATACTACCCAGCCGGCGTGATGTGTAATTGAACCTTATTCAGACCTATCCTATCTATATATGACCACATATACCCCATAAACTATATTTTTGAAAATATATAAAATGAAAGAATCGGTACCTTTCCATTTATTTTAAAGCAGCATTCGACAGCACGAAAAGGAGCTGGCTTCGTACCGTAATACCTCAGTTCTGTTCATTTTAGCCTTTACTGGATTTATGAGCTCTGGTTTATATCCATTTGCTAAGAACAAGTTCCAAGAGGGCAGTTTTATGCTTCAAAACTAAGAAAATCACCTGGAAGATGCTCCACCTATACCTGATAGCGATTGAGAAAAACAAATTGCCAGCCTGAGTAGAGCAGCCATGAAGAATTTCATTCTCACCGTCGCCTTAGCTAAAATAGAGAACCAGCTCTAGAAGAAAACCTTCAATATCAACGGTATTAACAACAACACCATATAAGCCATCTTTGGAGGGAAGCATCAAAAATGTTGAAAGCCGTAAAAAGAGGAAACGAGCAAAGGAAGCATGAGATCCTAATAAAATTCGAAAAGTGCAACGACTAAATCAAACCTAGGAGAAAAAGTTTGGCCTTTCGCAGTTTTGATTAAAAATGTTGGGTTGAAGCTCCACCTTCTAAGGATACGGTATGACCTTTTTGCGTGCGATTTATTAGAAATTCGGTACAGAAGTGGCATTTTGCTTTGGTTAGCGCAAAGACTACTCTGTTCGATTTACTTTGAATTCGGTACATAGGTGGGTTTTGTGAACAAATCGAATCAATATTTTTTTTGCATAAAATTTTTTTTTCGGGAAATGGCTCGTTTTTATTATATGTAAGTTATGCGGTTACAAGCTTATACGTTCAACTTGAGTAAGTAGATGGATGAATCTATATATATATCTATAAATCTTATGTTCGTTTGTAAAGATCCGAAAAAGTTGCTGACCGACTGAAATTTTTCCACAACAATACTGTCTGTCATGCCTCGATCACAAAGGGCAGACGAGATCAATGTTTGCCTAAAATACTCAGCTTAAACCTTCAATATATGTGTCAACCTACAAAATGATCCGTCGGCCGGTGTATTTTAATGTCAATTAATCAGTTTTCATTGTCCCATAAATTTTGTAATTTAGTAATGTCAAAAGAATTGATTTCCAAACATCCAAATCATTTATTGGAATCATTGGTGGCTGAACGAGCTGCAACAAACTAAGAAGTCTACGATCTCCATCACACAAGATACAACACAAGACTGAAAGCGAATCCATGAATCACATATACATAAGTCAATAGACATCGTTTTGGAGGCAGAAGAAGCAGTAAATTTTTCAACAGAATTTTTATATTCTTTGGACTTAGCGCGGGTCCCACGTCACGTATTAAATTTGAAAATCGGTAGTATTAATTAGCTGAAACTCTGCAACAAGACTTACACACAAAAAATTACAGAGGAACTTAATAGAAACTATAATTCTGACCGGACCTTTCCTCATTCCTTGAATCCCTAACGTTCCGTCCGATTCTCTCATTCTGTATACACGACAGTTCCCTGTTCACCTAGCTTTTGCAATCACTATCAACAAAGCTCAGGGTCAATCTATGGAAACAGATTGCTACGCACATGGACAATCGTACGTTAGAGGAGGAGCTCGTCTAAAAATCGCTTCATCGGCAGCAAAGTGCCAATTATATATATTAATAATAATTTAAATATTTTGCAGTGGTCGAAAAAATAATGCCTGTATGTACTCGTATAACAAATCCTCAACCACTCTTTATCCATTTACTGTTTTATTGCTTAAAAATTTTCATTTACTGTTTTATTGCTTAAAAATTTTCATAAATACGTAAACAGAGAGTTCCTGGTAGCTTCTGTCATCACAGCACGTCGCAGCGAATTATATTTAATTGTTGTTTTCAATTTTAATTCACTATCAAATCGCTATACTTCTCAGATGCATGCAGACACTCTCAATTGCTTCTTTGCTTACCAACTACGCGTGTAGGTACTTGTCAATTGGCAATTTTTCATCCCGACGCGTCGCTAACCAAATTACGCGCACAGCATGCCATAGTGTAAGTATTCGCCCCCTCCACTTACCCTCTAACTCTGTAACTTATCTACTGTTCTTACTCTAACAACTTCTATGCTCATTCTGTGATTACTTTGGCGGAGTTGTCGGCTGGCGCCACGTCCACCAAAGCGACAATTGATAAATGGCCAACTTAACATGCCGGCTGAATAAAGCTTTGCTCAACGCGCTGACATTTGCTTAACGCCGAAATGTCGATATGAGAGCAGAGCATGCCACCAAGTTGAATTTGTACGGATTTTACTGCTCTCGAACAGCTTTCGTTTAGTCGGTGGATGGTGCCGGTCGGTTGGCTGGTGAGATGGTGTGTCGGAATTTTGCCCTTTTGCTGAGTTAATGAAATTTCGTTTATTTCACAGATTTCACTGTAACCATAAAGCTAGACTGTGGTTGTTGTTGCCGTTGTTGTTTGTTTTATAGTATGCTCTGTTTGCTTGACACTCACATTCGCGTATTGCGCTCATTGACCGTGTCAGCTGCCGATTGTCATTGCCGCTGTTATTGGCATTGTCGTTGGCACGTGGACGATTTTCAAGTGTCAGCTAACAGTAAACAGTAGCAGTTGTAGTTACGAGCAGTTTTCAGCAAAGCAATGAAAGCCTTTTCCTATCGGCGGGTTATGGTTTGCACCGATAATGGCATGGATAGTTTTCGGTGGGAAGATAGGGAGGAGGTTTATTTTGAAATTCGGAAATTATTTTCAAAGAAAGACATTTTGCGCTGTCAAAGTGGGAAGTACTTAAAGTAGCAAACAGTTGGTATAAAAGGTTTTCCATGTCAATTACATTCTTCCTATTGGAATATTTGTAATTGTTTTTTTTTTTTTCTTAATGTTGAAAATTCTTTTAATAGTTTTTAAAAAGTTTTGTTGTAAATCGAGCTATTCGACCTGAGCGCAACTCCTTTCTCCTACACCACAAGTTGTATCAAATTAAAATGAAAACATTTTGTTCTAAAATTTATATATTCTCGGTAAGCACTGACTTCTGCTGGCACGTTAATAAATTTTAGTTAAAATTTATTTATTATAAGTATAAATCTGGACTCTACTTCGTTATTTAACTTTGCTTGATGTTATGCGTGCCGAATGTTTTATACTTTAAGCTTATTTATTCCTATAGGGTAATCGGAGCTTTTAATTCACAGCTTTGCTACAGCATTAATAAGTGAGCCTAAAAATATGCAACATTCAAAAGCACTTAGCCGAGGAGTAGCAGCACGCAAAAAAAGAAAACCATAAAACTATTAATGTCAACCGATTTTATCGATATACGTGGTACAAATGCAACAACACAATATAAACTTTAAACTCTCATTGCGAACTTTTTTTGCTTTTACTTCGCAATTTTTTATTTAAATTAAATTTTATTTTATAAATTCCGAATTTTTATTTCAGTTTTAAAAATCTTTGAACGTATGTACTCGTACATATGTGTATATATGTATTATAGATATATACATAAACTTTAGGCTAGGTTAGGTTGAAGTGAATTTTGATGTGCAAGCTTCAGAACACTCTGGAAAATGTGGTCCAATTGCGAAATCACTGTGTTTACCCGTTCACTGAGCTTCATTATCTAGCTACTTCAATTCTACTATAAATTTCATTAGATAATTTATCTTGATATTGATCTTATACAAATCATCGATGAAAGTAGCTTTTAGATTTCGGAACATAGCTCTGCCCATAGCGGGTCAGTCATATAGAAGATAGACCGTTTCTTGCTCCTCATCGTTCTTACAGTTTCTACTGGGGTGTTAATTCCTTGACCCTCTAAGGCAGATTAAACAGCATCCGGGAAGATGTTATTGAAAGCTCCCTCTTTAGGAAGGTAACTGGGCAGAATTCCTTTTAGAAGAGAGGTTTTTCTCTGAATGGAATTATACTAAGCAACGATAGAAATGAACCTTTCTCAATAGTTTGAAAGAGGAAATTTGCAATGATCCTTTCTAGTGATATTTATGAGAACGAAGGGTAATAGATTTATAGGCCTATGGTATTTTGGGCTTCTCTGTGTGGCTTTACCATTTTTGATAATGACTACTTATAACTTTCTCCATATCGTTTGAAAGTATTGTAGTTATATTTTAGGCTAGCTTCAAAAATTATCTTGAGCCAGTACGAGGATAATTCTGATCTATTCTGTAAATGCGCAGAGATAATACCATCTGACTCAGGTGTGCGGACGAAAAGTTTTAAGGACAGAACCATTTGACCCCTGCATCCGCTTCCTTCAACTTAATGACTCTTCGCTAGGGACTGAAAGATCCATTATTTGAAGCATACTCAGAATGCTTTCCGGTCCTGATGGGTCCGGTTTCTTTGATGGAATGTGTTCATCCTCCATCAATTTTCGCCGAGGTCTTTCATATTTCCAGATTTGACTCAAAATTTGTTTGGAAGTTAGGTGGCAGGGTCTACTCTTTATTCTTGGGCGGTGTTTGCATAGAGATCCTGTCGTATATTTGGAAAGCTGGCAACCATTTCTCCGCTTGTCGCTTGTGATCACTCAGACCAGATCGTGGCATATCTATATACATGGAAGTCAATTATTCATAGATCTGTCGTTTCCAGCTCAGTTTTCTTCGCCATTCTACTGATGCAGGACCCCTCCATAACGCCCCTGAACACGATATTGTGGTAGAGAAATCTCCCTTAATACCAAAAAATACCTTTATGGGACAGGAAGACGTGAATGCGCTGTAGTCACTTGTTTGGGTGAGGAAGAAGATTTTTTATCCATATTAATAGGGTCCTGACTCGAATGTGTAGTCACTATAGGATCCCATGGCTATCTAAGATATCAGATACGGTCAGCTCATCATACTTTCTGTCACACAAAAGTGCAGTCTGTAGTGCAACCACGTCAAGATAAAGTGAGAGATGGAAAGGCATCATTTCCCTGGATCAGCCGTCAAGTTGCATTTCACCACCTTTTTTTGCACCCTCAACTTTACTAAACAACTCAATTGTTGGCTTTAAATCTATGTTTCTATCTCAGCGTTTATTCAGAAAACTGTTTGGCATTTTCTAGTTACTAACGGGTAGTCCAAGTAGAGGTACTTTCTTCAATTGCCTTTTTTTACAGATCACGCGTGAGTCGTGTCAAGCTGTCATGTTATTTTCGTTCAGTATTGTTTGGCATTTCATCGTGGGAAGACTTACGCCTGAACAACGTGTGCTTCGCAAAACTTCTGGTCAACATAAGCGGCCTACTGAGCTTACTACTCGCAACTCCATCACCCTTATCGAGACCAAGCATTTATTATTGGATAATATTCGACGAAATAGACCAAGCAGTTTAGAAACATCTTTTTCGAAAGAAGCAGTAGCTGAAAAACATCTGAAGATTACGTTAAGATAAGGTGATAAAAACCGTCAAGATCTGCGATCAGATAACGTCAACAAGGACGAATTTACATAAATTTAATGAGTCTCTCAATTCACTGCAGTATGTCAGGTTGTGATTTCATTTTCGTGGGTACCACCTGAAGTGGCTTTGCTATTTATTTGCCAAGTTCAAAGAGGTTTGAGTGCGAATGGTTCCATATGCCTTCCTACTTCTAGAGACGTTCACTAGAAGCTAATCGGGGCGCCTCGCTTAAACCTCTTCTTACCTGGTTTCTTTTTTCAATGTGGGCTAAAGCGGAGTTTGAAATGCTTTGCGAAAGACTTAGAGACCGCAGAAAGAATTAAATTTCAAAACTTTAAGTCCTTCGTAAATCATATATATAAATACATATGTACATATGAGTTTGTACATTTATCTTTGGTGTGGTAAATGACACTTTGAAAGTATTTTTTTTTTTCTTAATTTTCTACATTTTTGTATCGTTTGCAGAATTTCTACGAGTTCAAAGAACTCTTAAGTTCCTTCCATGCGCTGTTTAATAACTCAAACGGAAAATTAAGTGGGTGCTAAGTGCGCCATAGAAAGCAAAGAGCGTGTTAAAGGTGTTGCAATGCAAGGATCTGACTGAATTCCATACTTATGTATGTATGTTTATTAATATTCACACACATATGTACATGGTATTCTATATGAGTCTCATAGCAACGGAAGAAAAAATAAAATTCGCAATAATGTAAAGCTACTCCATCTCTCTCTCTCTCTCATATACTCTACTATTTATACATATACATTTTTAATTAACAACACTGCTGAATACTTTACACATACTTGTGAAATCAGTAGAATGTAAAATGTGTAACATTTGCACAAAAAAAGAAAAAAATAAAAATTTAATGAAAATTATATAAAATAAAATAAAAAAGATACAGAAACAAGCCTCAATGTGAGGGATGTGGATGAGCATGTGTAGGCGTACTTTCATATATTTATGTAATACCTTTCGAAGTTGTGGCTGTATCTATCGCAGTATTAAGTGCAATAATAAATGAAATGCATACTTATATACTATACATATGTATATAAACGTACATGGTTAATAACTATGGATTAAAATATATATGCTGATGATAAGTTATTTATGCATCAAATGCTGCATACATGCATATAAGTATCATTTCATATATGTATATATGCATTTACATAAATGTATTTATATATATAAAGTGGCATTTTACTTTAATCATAAACGCATATCCACATTGAGCGGGTTTCAAACTACATGTCAGTGCGAGACATATCTACTTGTGAATTTTTGGTGGTTTAAATGTTGAACGGTGCGCATCTGTGTTTATATGGATTTATCTAAATATGTATGTACGAGGTCAGTTCGAAAAAAAAAGTTAATTTTGCATGCTCAATTATTGATTTTTGTATATGATAATCATACTGGTATCTTGTTTTATCAAGCAATTTGGTTGTCGACAACTGAAAAGGTTATTCACGTTTTTTTTGCTCTTCGATTTTTGACTTTCGAATAAAATGGATTATGTATTAAATTTTTCGTAAAAATTTAAAAAAAACTACACAAAACGCCTTGAAATGCTGCTTGTGGCATTCGGTAAGACCAATTTGTTTCAAAAAAGTGTTTATATGGTAAGTGGTACAAGCGCTTTAAAGAAGGCCGAGAGAATGTTGATGAAGGTAAGAGTGTTGTAGTTGCAAACACGTCAACAAGCAACAAAAACATCGAAATAGTGAAGAAACTGTTTTGGCAAATCGTCGAATTACTATTGGGGAAGTTTCAGGGGGTGTTGGCATATCAATCGTCTCATGCTATGCAATTTCATCGAACGTTTTGGGCAAATTGTTAAACTTTGATCAAAAGTCCTAGGTTTGCCTTTAAGGTCATAACTGGTGAGGAAACGTGGAAATTAAGACGCCATCATCCCAATACAAGCAGCTAAGATCGAAAAAAGTACGACAATTTCGATTAAATGTGAAGGTTTTGCTCACTGTTTTCTTCGATTGCAATGGCATGAGACATTATGATTTCCTACCAGCAGGTCGTACGGTTAATAAAGAATACGGAAAGACAAAACATGGATAAACAATAATAATACACCACATCAATGCCTGTTGCTGATTTTTTGGCCAAAAACAACACCATCATACTGCCTCAACCAACATTTTCACCGGATTTGGTTCCCTGCGGCTTTTTGTCTATTCTCCAAACTAAAGAGACCAATGAAGGGAAAGCGTTTTGCCACAATTGAAGAAATAAAGTCAGAATCGCAGACCGAGCTGATGGCAATATCTAAAAGCGCATTTTGCAAGTACTTCGAAGATTGGCAAAAGCGCTGGCATAAGTGTATGGTATTATATCTGAGGGGACCAAATGGAT
Organism: Ceratitis rosa; assembly: GCA_037013455.1. Classification (NCBI taxonomy): domain Eukaryota; kingdom Metazoa; phylum Arthropoda; class Insecta; order Diptera; family Tephritidae; genus Ceratitis; species Ceratitis rosa. The sequence continues at coordinate 10,529,634 of JAWMAG010000005.1, read as the reverse complement.
TTTGATGCATAAATATGTAAATACTTTTCAAAACTATTCAAAACTCACTTTTTCTTTTGAACAGAGCTCGTATGTACGTATGTAAATTTTAATTTTTTGATTTGTGAATTTCTGTAAATAGTGCATCAGATTTTTGGTTTCACCTAATAGAACAATCTTTTAGTATTTTATTATTGAGTTTAAAATATTGCAGGACTAATTTTGAGAGAAGTGTTAATCAATTTAATAAATACACTTTATTCTAAAATTTTTCTTCGATAAAGGCGAAAACGCAAGGCGGGCAGATGAAAATGTGATACTGTAAAAGACAGAAATTATCAGATGTACTGCCATTACGAGCCTACGAAACAGTTGCAACGTATCTGTGGACTAGGAGTATCAGGCCCTGGGATCCTGAATATCAAGCCAATCATTTTGCAAGTATTGTATAGAACAGCGCTAACAGCAATTGACCCAAAATTTCTTGACGACTGAAGCCAGATGCATAGCTATGAGGACTAAACTTACAATATGGCAGAGAAGAGAAGACATCTGCCATGTGCAAGTCTACCTCACCCCTAGAAAGGAAGAGTGAGCAGACCGCAATGCTATTGGTAGTACGGAAGGTCACACAGTGCTTTTACGAACGACCCACTAACCAAGCAGCTTTAAATTCAATAACTACAATTATTTCTCCCAAGCAGAGATTGTGGAGCCTTGCTGATAGTGCTTGTGCGAACAATGCATCTAGGCTATTACCGTAGACTGTCTCAAACCTTTAAGCACCTTCAAAGGTTGTTTAAAGCAGTGAAATATAGAGAAACACTCAAAGTATTGAAGCCCCTCCAGGCATACCGACCGAACTGTTACTTGAATTAAACGAAAGTGAGAGCGTTCTAGAGGTGGCATCTACCTCTAGCTAAGGAATAATCGGCTGGATAGAAAACGTGCTCAGAAGATGAGGAATCGATGTCCGGCAGCTCACAAAAATCTATCGAAGGGTTCACAATCGCATTGTATGGATATGCTTAGCTGTGGCCTCTAGCAAACGAACCCCCAGTATACCAATCAGTATACCAACCAACTAACCACGGTAAAAATATGTTAAAAAAGTGGTTTCTTGATTATTTTCAAACGTATTAATGTACCTATATCCTTTTTGGTTTAAATCTCAATTACTAATTTTTCGTCAACCTTTAGGTAGTACAAAACCAGTTTATATCTGACTGAAATTTCGGTAATTACCTACCTTGTCTGACTAGTAGTTTTTGGTTTCAAAGTGGGTTTCAAATAACTAGTTTTAACGCAGGGTATATTTATTTACGTGTCTTTGTATGCTAGTGTGTTGGGTATATATGTATGTGAGTGCACAGTTAGCTTGTTATATGTAGCTTTAAGTGCTTACATTCAGAGGCTCTCTCATGTAGGCAGCCAGCCATGGCAGATTGGCATACATTTGAAGATTTTTAGCTAAGTAGCACACGCGATGTCAGTGTGTGTGAGTGCATACAACAACAGTGGAGCAAATAGTCTTTTAAAGCGTAAAAAATAAAAAAATTGAATTTACATATGTACAGGGTTTTCTTATAAGGGGTGATATTTTCGTATTCAAAAAAATATGTGGTTTTTTGAGATAAATGATTGGATGTTTATTTCAATGTAAAGAGGAAGATCTACCATTAATAAGGGGAAAAAATATCAGTCAAACGGTCATCACCGCTACGCTTACAGGCCGTCTCCTTTTTATGAAATATTCCTTCACCCAATCGCAAAGTGGCTGCTGTATGCTCTAAAAATTTCATGAATTCCATATACGAGGTCTGGAAAACGAGTATACATTGGCCTGTTGGCGTAGGTCTTATCTTTCACGTGGTCGCTAAGAAAAAGGCCAATTGCGATCAACTCTTCGAGAAATAACACGGTACGGAGACTTTTCTCTTAAAAAGATCGATGGTTTCGTTACTTGTGTGGCACGTTGCGCCGTCTTGTTGAAATTAAACATTGTTCACACCAATACCAACCAGTTCCGGCCAAAATTATTAATCATCTCTCATTGGCGCAGTCAATTTATTTTCGAAAAAATAAGGTCTAATGACTCCGCCAGACCAGGCGTGAGTTTTTGTGTTAATTGGACTTTATAAGCCATAGGACCCAAATCTTTGTGCAAAAGACGGTGTAATGACGTTTGTAGAATGCTCAATCCCAAATAACAAGGAGGAATGGACAAACCTGGGGATTCTTCAACACTTTGGGCTGCAGCAGCAATATTTTCAGTTGTTCGTGAGCGATAAAGGCGAAAGCTCAAGTCAGGCAGTTGAAATTGTGAACAGTTTCGATTCCGCTCTGGTAATTCTGATCTATCATTACCCTGGAGCTAAACATTGCAAAAAAATAGTTTGTAATCATTTCAAAAAGGCTTAATGTTCAAAAAAGTTCGATATATGGGACGAGAAAAAACGTCATGGGCCGAATTTCTATCTGCGAATCGCTGCTGAATCGTTTTAAGACCGACCCATTTGTACAGCGGTTGATACCTGGTGATTATACAACTTTTAAATTTTCTCATGAAAATACTACTTCAAATAATATAAATATTTGGAAATACGAGGGGCGGCTAATAAGTTCGCGGCCTAAAGTACTTAATAAACAAATTAATAGTTTTATGTTTTTTATTTTTCAATATAGTCTCCGTTAGTTGAAATACACTTTTCACATCGTATATACAATGCCTTTATGCCATTGATAAAATATTCTTTAGATTTCTCTTCAAAAAGGTTTTCACGGTGTGAACGGGTGCGTTGTCTTGAAGAAACAGCACTTCCCGCGCTAACTTGCCAAATTTCTTCGGTACGACTGCATCACGCGCCTGAATCAACAAACTAGCGTAATGCTGGCCATTCATTGTACAATAGTTCCCTGTGGCAAAATCTTTACTACTGTCCAATCGTCGCTGCTTGTCCAGTGGAGTGAGCATGAGCGGTACTCAGCGCGCACAAATTTCTTTCATTTTCAAATGTTTATGCAAAATCTCTCCAGCTCATTCTTTGCTAATCTGTAATCCTTCTGCTACCTGCCACAATTTAATTCTTCGATCAGACAGTACTAAATTTTCAACTTTATGAACTTTTTCTTTGGTCACAACCGTCACTGGGCGCCCGGGCGTGCCGAGGACATTTTTTCACCATCGTATTTAAACGGGAAGAGTCCTAAAGAACCGATGACGTCTCTTTAAAAAATTTCTTCCTCGTAATTCCTTTATTTACAAGGAATTTAATCACAGCGCGGTGCTTCAAATTGCGAGAATTTCCAGTTTCCGTTGACATAGTGTTATTGCTTATTCCAGGAACGAAATGCTTGACAATCCCTGCTGAGGAGTGTACACAATTAGAAATATTAATTTTCGTAAATTTTGGACGTGCACTGTTTACCCTGTTTTTAAATTTAAAATCTAAAACAAATTTAAATCTTTTTCTCACTTGAGCAGAAATAGTAGTGAAATTTTTGTTGGTATTCGCCCACTGTGCACTCATCACTTAATATCCTGCCGTTTTATATTCATATGCGTCCATCCGGCAGCAAAATGTCTGCTAATCGCGAAATGAAACTAAGAAGCAGGAGAGAAACAAAATAGAAAACCCTTCTGAAAACGCAAAAAAACCAAAGAAAAAAGTTCAAAACCAACTAGCGTTATGGGTAAAGTTGTGCAAAATTGAGTGTTCGAAAATTAAAAAGGATTTTTCAGCACACAATCTCTGCAAACACTTCACCAACAATTTTCGCCACGCCAACAACAAAACACAGCTTCATCATCATTATCAAGCAATAGCAACAGCCAGAAGAGAGTGTGTTTTTACCCATGCAATGCCATCACATGCAGCACTGGAACACGACCAACCGCAAAGCGAATATAAACCAGAGCGTTGCATGTAGCGGTTATATTGAGGTTGAGGTGTTAGAACCTGTGTTAGCAGCGTTCTTGTAGTTGGGCGCTCCACATGTATTATGCATACCTAAATTTAAAACATGCACATACACATATATACATATATATTCACATGCAAATATCAGCAGGCAAAATACATATTAATTTGGAAAATTTTCAGATTTATTTTCACTCACCACATACACGCACACTTAAGCAGGATCTGCCAACCGAATTTTAGCATATTTTCCGTATTCACTTTTGTCGACACTGGCTTTACAAAATTTTCAGGGCTTTGTCTTTCTAATTTTGCGATACGGAATTACAAGTACACATTCGCGTAAATTGCAGCAGATGCAGTTGGCATTAATTCATACAGACACTTTTGCATATAAAAATTCACTAATATGAAATAAAGGCGACGGAGCGTAAAAGGCGCAATATGTAGGTAACAACAAATTGTCATTGCTTGCCCCTGATTACATAAGACCTGAAAGTGGGTGAGCTTTAAGATTAGTTTATTTCGGTTGAATATATTAAGTTTTAGTTAGTGAAAAAATAAATTATATGAAAGTACCGAAGTCTAGCCTGCAGTAGCTGAGTATAAAATAAAGGGTTTTCCTGGTAACTACGCCAGTAATAAAAATGGAGCGATACACGCCTCAACAATGCATTGAAAATATTAAAGTTCACTATAAAAATGATGAAAACCTGGCAGAGACGCTTCGTAAAACTAAAACATTTTTCGTTCATCATGAAGCACCTTGCCGGACCGCAATACAGAAATTGGTTGAAAAAGTGGAGCTGTTGGGATAAGTAAGTAATGTGGACTGCTTATAAAGGGTGATCCATTTCGATGTTCCCTACTTTTTCAAAAAAAAAAAAAAATTACAGATAATTAAAATTTAATTTAAATTTATTCAAAAGAGCATTTTTTGTCATTTATTTTTTGAAGATTATCGCTTTCAAATGTTGGCCGCAGCTACGTCTCAGGTGGTCCATCCATTGTGTTCAAATTTTCGATGACTCGTTCGAGCATTTCGACTGGTAACTGGTGAATCACTAGCACGATGTTTTGCTTCAAGGCTTGAATCGAAGCGAATAAACTTTAGACTTTACATATCCCAACTAGAAAAAGACGAAAGGTGTAATACTACACGATCTTGGTGGCAAACCGACCGGTCCAAAACGTGAAATCAGCCAGCCGATATATCAATATATTCATTGATTGATGCGATGTGTGGGAAGAGACGCCATCTTGTTGAAACCAAAGGTCGCCGAGATCACAAGCTGCAATTTCTGGCATCAAATAGTCGGTTATCGTGATGCGATAACGGCGTCTACGTTCTTACGGGCATCATTTTTGAAGAAATATCGTTCGATGATTCTACAGGCCTACAAACCATGCCAAACCTTTGTTTGTTGTTGATGAATTATCAGCTCTTGAATCTCTGCAGATTGCTCTTTGTCCCAAAAGGGGCAATTTTGCCTGTTTACATACCCATTGAGCCAGAAATGGGCCTCGTCGTTGAACAAAATTTAACTCGAAAACGTCGGATCTTCATGGAACTTTTCAAGAGTCCATAGAGTAAAGCGATGTCACTCGGGAAACACGAGCGGCTTCAGTTCTCGCACAAAGTCAGTTTAAGATCTCGACGTAAAATTCCGCAAGCCGTTCCACACGTCAGCTCGAGTTGCTGCGAACGGCGCCGAATCGGTCTTCGTGAACACTCTCAGCCACGGTCGCTATATTTTCTTCACTCCATGCTGGACGTTGTCTATTCGGTTGAATATTATCCAGTAATAACTGCTGGGTCTCAAGATGGATGATGGTGTTGCGAACAGTACGCTCAGTGGGCCGATTATGTTGACCAAAAGTTGAGCGAAGTGCGGAAAACACATTCTTTACAGAACGTAAATTTTCTTAATAAAGTTGGACGCTTTGTAAACGTTGTTCAGGCGTAAGTCTTTTCGTAATAAAATGTTTAGCAATACTTAACGAAAATAACATGACAGCTTGACACGGCTCACGCGTGATCTGTCAAAAAAAGTATATTGAAAAAATTGCTTCTACTTGGATCATCTATATATTTTTCAAAATTTTTTCTCTACAATAATCATCTTATGGAACACGTACTTTATTTCTGTATAGATATGTATATATGTATATATATATATATTTAACACAAAAGAAGAAAATATATATTCCATAAAGTGATATTTGAAGCGAAATAGTTTTGACAGTTTTATCAGCAAAACTTATTCTTAAATCCAATAATTTAGTATTTCTCCTTAATATTTTTTGTAAGTTTTTCTTTGACTTCTTCAATTCAGTGATGATGATTTTCTATTTACACTATTTTTTGTATTTTCTACATTATTTTAACTTCAATCACACGTTATCTACATACACGTAACTGTAACCTCACCAAACACATACACATACACACATACGTATATGTAGGTACATTGTGCTTGGTCTAAAAAGCTACATTTGTTGAATGAATCTACAACTACAGTAGCATTTTCTGCTTCGCCAATTCTTTTCTTCATTCGACTTTGCCACTACTGATGATAACATTGACTGCGCATTTGTGCATTCGTTGTGAAAATGTGTAGATAAGCAACCGTTACAACATTTAGTTTAGTTTCCACTGATTTGCTACTGCAATTCAAAGTGCAAAATAAATATAAAGGAAACGATGAAACACAATAAAATACAAGAAAAAAAAATGGTTAAAAAAAAAGTTCAAATGCGTTTACAAATTGTACATTGAACGGATCAGTGGTGCGTGAGTTGGTAGAAAAACGAATCGAGAAATGAACACAGACATTCGTACACTATTATACTCGTATGTATGTATGTAGTTGTAATAAACACTTAGAAGTTCCATATACCTATATCAAAGCATAACAATAATATATTGGTATATAATAAACCGAAAAGGAGCAAATATGAAAATAAAAGTCAGCAGGAAACTTGAGATTTTAAATATAATAAATGTGCAACACTTAGAAATTATGACTTTTAGTTAAAATAAATTGCATTCAGATGATTTTGAATAGAATTTGGTTGAGTGCTAAGATAATTCTTTCAGTTTGATGTTCTGCCCAGAAGATGATAACGTCATTGAATGGAATAGTTTAATTACTGCTATTGTTGTTATTGCTGTAGCGACTAGCAAGCCTCTCGTAGTATATAATGGGATGTCTAGAAAACAAGCTGTTTCGACGAACTCAGACTAGACGAAGACGGTCGTTAGATGAGTTAGCTTAAGACGGCACAAAAAGAGGTGGTCGAGAGGTGTGTATTGCATGTAGGACAAACGCTGAGTTTGCTGGGGACAAGTCTCGATAGGTAGAATAGGAATTAAGTCGACTAAACTATCCAGATGTCGTGACATTCTATAGCAGTATCTTTGCGATCAATGACGCAATCGACAAGACGATCCTGCCCAAGGTTATGCAAGATGAACGCTAAACCACCACCATGATCTCGCTCGGGACACATACGTATGAAATTTAAATCAGCCCGGCACAGAAGGTCTGAGCAGCAGATGAGCTTGGTTTCTTGGAGCGTAGAGTTCCTGTAGTCCGTGAAATTGAATTTGACAGAGTCTATCTTAGGACGTGGTATGAGAGAGTAATGCGTGGGTATTGGATATTATTGCTGTGTTACCCATTGGAGAGGTTGCCGAGCATCGGTGGTAGGTGACAGCAGTGTTGTATTTGTAGGCAGGGGAGGATTCCTAGAGCGTGGGGCAACGTAAACTTTACTCTACTCACTGGAGCTAGAGCACGTCCACCAAAGAAAGGCAGTGCGGGGTACTTAGAGCTGGAGACTGCACCCTGCACGGGCTGTGGAACTGGATGCTGCTGCTCCGGTGCGTAGAACTGACTGTTGTGAGTATCGTGCAAATGCCGTTGTATATACTCGTATAGAGTTAACAATATACGGTTTTAGACCTCACCACTTGCCAATGGTCGCTTGTTGTATAAGATTATCCCAAGATATTTGGCCTTTAGGTGTCGGAAACTATTCATATTATGAAAGATTATCGCTTTCAGTGTTCGACTTGGTAGTAGTTTCAGCTGTAGGGATTTTCTCGTACACTCGTATTGTCGACATTGGCTCCTAGAATTTTTGCAGCTTTCTCTACTGAGGCTATTTTACTCGTCTTTCTCAAGATGTCGCCTACCCAGGATTAGCAGAACCAACTTACTTTTGTATTTTTTCAGTTATGGATAATAATAGCATGTTAATAACTCCGATACATGGGTGCCACATCAGTTGAGTGAAAAGAACAAAGTGGACCGTATGTCAACAGCAATTATTTTGCTTCGACGGATCAAAAACGAACCTTTTTTGGATCGGCTCGTGACTGGTGATGAAAAATGGGTCCTGTACAACAATGTTCAACGCAAAAGAACATGGAAACAGGCACACGAAGGGGCGGAACCGATGTCGAAAGGTGGATTGCATCCGATGAAGGTACTGCTGTGCATTTGGTGGGATATCCGAGGCGTGATCTATTTTGAGCTCTTGCCAGCTGGAGAAACGATCACTGCCAACAAGTATTGTCAGCAATTGGTCGAATTGAAGAAAGCAATTGATGAAAAACGTCCGATTTTGGCCAATCGCAAAGGAGTTCTTTTCCATCATGACAACGCCAGGCCACATGTTGCAAAACCGACCCTGGCCAAACTGAAGGAGATGAATTGGGAAATCATGCCGCATCCCCCATATTCACCCGACATTGCACCTTCTGATTATCATTTGTTTCGATCGCTGCAGAACAATTTGAATGGAAAAAAATTTAAAAATGTGGAAGACGTCAAAAACCACCTTGACACCTTTTTCAACGAGAAACCGCGCGATTTCTATGAATCAGGCATCCGTAAATTGGTTGAACGTTGGGAGTGGATTGCCGAACATGATGGCGAATACATAATTGATTAATAAAAGCGCTTTCTTCAAAATATTTCAATTTTAGTTTGCACTTGAAATCGGGCACGAACTTATGCACTCATCCAATACAAGACATACAGAGAATGTAATCATCTTTAGACCTGTTACCTTAGGGTGTGGAGGAGAGGGCTCAACAGTGTCTCAAAGTACTGCAACTTTGCACAACTGACAACCACACTCTAATGTATCTTCCGGTAAGATGACTTCTTCAACCTCAGACACTGCCACTTTCGAATGTGTTCTTCTGTTCTGACTTGTAGAGTACTCCTGAGAACAATCTTGTCACCAGATATTAATAATTGGTGGAAAACTTTCTGTTGTATATTAAAGCAGCAACAAATATATATCACGCCATTACCTTCCACATTATTAATGTCTTCTCGAGATATACTGGCTGCTACAATTTACCCGCAACGGACTCCAAGGGAACATCGAACTCACGTAGCAGATCCTCAGAGCAGATCACATGTAGTTATCTCGATTGACAATACTCCAGAATTTATTCCCCTATCGTGACCGAAAATACTTGACTAGAAATAACAGGCGCTTTTAAACCTCTACGTCCTCAAGGAGCTCTGTGACACTTTAAATGTGTGGGAATTTCATGCGCCTAGTTACACCCTCTGGTGATTAGAGCTAAAAGTTATACTGAACGCCCGGAAAAACAAATAAAACAGAATCTGCGCGGGAACTGTCTTGGTAGCAATCGGTTCATTGAAAGCATTCGATATAGTAAACCATACAGTACTATCATAAGACATTCAGGACTCTTCATTGCCGCCGTGGTTAAAGAGAACTAAGAGTGTTCTACAATCCCAATCATATCGAAGCTAAAGAAAATGGAAGAGAGCATTCGCAGGCTAGTGTCCTCTCTCCTCAATATTTCACTGGAAAATAGCAAGTGCCAACCTGGAATGTTAAAGAAAGATCTAATGTATTCTTATAAAGGGTGGTTAAATTTTCAAGGGCCGATGTTGATTTTGAATAAAACACAAACTATTTAGGAAATTATTGAAATTTTATTTTATTATGATATATTGGTATTACTCAATTATGTATGTAACAAAATATCGGCCAAATGAGTGCCGCGACCTCGGCGGCACACCTCCATACGATGGTCCAAATTTTCGATGACGCTGAGGCATAATGGAGTTTCTATGCCGTTAATGTGCCGAATTATCTCATCCTTTAGCTCTTGAATTGTTGCTGGCTTATCGACGTACACCTTTTCTTTCAAATAACCCCTGAGAAAAAAGCCCAACGGTGTCAAATCACATGATCTTGGGGGCCAATTGACATCGCCATTACGTGAGATAACACGGCCATTGAATTTGTTGCGCAAAAGAGCCATTGTTTCGTTAGCTGTGTGGCAAGTGGCACCGTCCTGCTGAAACCACATATCGTCCACATCCATATCTTCCAATTGTGGCCATAAAAAATTCGTTATCATCTCACGATAGCGAACACCATTCACAGTAACTGCCTGACCGGCCTCATTTTGGAAAAAATACGGCCCGATGATGCCGCCCATAAACCGCACCAAACAGTCACTCTTTGTGGGTGCATTGGTTTTTCGACAATCACTCTTGGGTTCTCATTCGCCCAAATGCGGCAATTCTGTTTATTGACGAATCCACTGAGGTGAAAATGTGCCTCATCACTGAAGATGATTTTCTTCGAAAATCCCATCCCATTTTCATAATAAGTCTGGATAACTTTAACACGTTGTTGGATTGTGTATCTCTCCATGGTTCAAATTGAGTAAGTCTGAAATAGAGAAATGTCAAATTAAATTCGGAAAAAAACTTGGCGTTTAGGTGTGGTTCACATCCAACATCGGCCCTTACAATTTAACCACCCTTTATTTCACTGCAATCTCCCTAAGTTGAATGCTAAGAGCCCTCATTCCGACTATATGGCATTGATTTCGATAAAAGCGGAGTATTTATGTCAATACAGGTTCGGGCTTGAGCGCAGTAAATGGAACGAGTTCCGTTCTAACAGTATTGTTAACAAAAGAAGCGCTTTTAATGCAAAATTTGAAATGTAAATGAGTCATTTATTCATAAATATTTATAATATGGTTGTACGTATACATATATAAAACACGTACGAGTTCATACCAGCTCATACTATTATATAAGTCAAAAGGTTAATGTCTCTAACTGCTTCCCTTAATTTGCTTTGCACTTCTACATTTTAAACCCTTTTATCAAAATCTGCACATTTATTTTCATTTATGCCACACACATACACATAACATACACATGCTTCTTCCAGAGCGAGCATTTTTGCTTTTTTTTTGCCTTCCGATGTAATTCGAAAAGCATTGTTGAAAGATAAAAAAAGAATTAAATCCCAAAAAGATTTGAACTTAGCGAAATGAACATACATATGTATTTAATACACACATCTGTGAAATTTCGCGTGTGCTTGTGTGTGTATGTGTGTGTACGCTCATGTTAGCAATGCAAATCGTTTGAAAGAACGCAAATCGCTGTTGTAACACGAAAAGAAGAGGCAAAAGAGTAAAATGCGCTCAAATTGCAGCTGACAACTACTACATACAAACATACAACCAAACATATATACAAACATGTACAGTGTACATTGTACACACACACACAGTCACCTGTTTTTGCGCACGACGTTTGAGCGGAACAAACGGAAAGCGGATACGGAAACTGGCAGGTGAACAGGATGTGAGTGTGTGTGTGTGTGTTTGTGTGAGAGCGAGTAGTTACACACACGACTCAACCGCATGGAAACACAAACAAACAAATGTGGCAACGTGATTTGCAAATCGACGCAAATGTATTTGTGCACATGCACACATACATACATATTTAAATATATGTATATGAAAATAGTGTGAGTACAGAGTGCACGGTTATGCACACTCAATTTTGTCCTTGTGAAACTATACAGTTGTATTGTACATACATATTTACACATATATTTATATATATGGAGATATCCATATATAATAAAGGGTGGTTAAATTGTAAGGGCCGATGTTGAATGTGAACCACACCTAAACGCCAAGTTTTTTTCCGAATTTAATTTGACATTTCTCTATTTCAGACTTACTCAATTTGAACCATGGAGAGATACACAATCCAACAACGTGTTAAAGTTATCCAGACTTATTATGAAAATTTTCGAAGAAAATCATCTTCAGTGATGAGGCACATTTTCACCTCAGTGGATTCGTCAATAAACAGAATTGCCGCATTTGGGCGAATGAGAATCCAAGAGTGATTGTCGAAAAACCAATGCACCCACAAAGAGTGACTGTTTGGTGCGGTTTATGGGCTGGCGGCATCATCGGGCCGTATTTTTTCCAAAATGAGGCCGATCAGGCAGTTTCTGTGAATGGTGTTCGCTATCGTGAGATGATAACGAATTTTTTATGGCCACAATTGGAAGATATGGATGTGGACGATATGTGGTTTCAGCAGGACGGTGCCACTTGCCACACAGCTAACGAAACAATGGCTCTTTTGCGCAACAAATTCAATGGCCGTGTTATCTTACGTAATGGCGATGTCAATTGGCCCCCAAGATCATGTGATTTGACACCGTTGGACTTTTTTCTCTGGGGTTATTTGAAAGAAAAGGTGTACGTCGATAAGCCAGCAACAATTCAACAGCTAAAGGATGAGATAATTCGGCACATTAACGGCATAGAAACTCCATTATGCCTCAGCGTCATCGAAAATTTGGACCATCGTATGGAGGTGTGCCGCCGAGGTCGCGGCGCTCATTTGGCCGATATTTTGTTACATACATAATTGAGTAATACCAATATATCATAATAAAATAAAATTTCAATAATTTCCTAAATAGTTTGTGTTTTATTCAAAATCAACATCGGCCCTTGAAAATTTAACCACCCTTTACATATTACTGTGTTCAACATTTTCCCTAATGTGCAAGAGTGTCGTTTAAATTGCTCGAACGACAAAAAGTGTGGAAAACACAAAAGTAAAAAAGAATCAAAAAACTGTGTAATAAGGAGGAGCAAAGTTTGAATAGAACCAAAGATTAGATGTTCACCTATTGCTTAAGCCGTAGAGATATTGGATGAGTGCATAAGTTCGTGCCCGATTTCAAGTGCAAACTAAAATTGAAATATTTTGAAGAAAGCGCTTTTATTAATCAATTATGTATTCGCCATCATGTTCGGCAATCCACTCCCAACGTTCAACCAATTTACGGATGCCTGATTCATAGAAATCGCGCGGTTTCTCGTTGAAAAAGGTGTCAAGGTGGTTTTTGACGTCTTCCACATTTTTAAATTTTTTTCCATTCAAATTGTTCTGCAGCGATCGAAACAAATGATAATCAGAAGGTGCAATGTCGGGTGAATATGGGGGATGCGGCATGATTTCCCAATTCATCTCCTTCAGTTTGGCCAGGGTCGGTTTTGCAACATGTGGCCTGGCGTTGTCATGATGGAAAAGAACTCCTTTGCGATTGGCCAAAATCGGACGTTTTTCATCAATTGCTTTCTTCAATTCGACCAATTGCTGACAATACTTGTTGGCAGTGATCGTTTCTCCAGCTGGCAAGAGCTCAAAATAGATCACGCCTCGGATATCCCACCAAATGCACAGCAGTACCTTCATCGGATGCAATCCACCTTTCGACATCGGTTCCGCCCCTTCGTGTGCCTGTTTCCATGTTCTTTTGCGTTGAACATTGTTGTACAGGACCCATTTTTCATCACCAGTCACGAGCCGATCCAAAAAAGGTTCGTTTTTGATCCGTCGAAGCAAAGAAATTGCTGTTGACATACGGTCCACTTTTTCTTTTCACTCAACTGATGTGGCACCCATGTATCGAGCTTCAAAGTGTACCCAACCTTTTTTAAACGACGAAACGCAGTTGATTTGTTGACGTTCAATTCACTGGCAACCTCTTCCGTCGAAATACGTGAGTTATTCGCAACTAAAGTCCTTAGAACATCGTCATCAAGCTCAGAAGGCCGTCCACTGCGAGGTTGATCTTCGAGGTTAAAATCTCCAGAACGAAATTTCGCGAACCATTTCTTTACTGTGCGGAGTGCTGGAGCACGGTCCAAATAAACTTCGCGAATATCTTTAGTTGCAGCGCCCACTGTTTTTCCTTTGCGGAATTCGTATAACATAATATGACGCATATGATCTTTTTCGTTGTTCATCTTCCATGCGTCTTTTCACTAAGCAACTCAAATCAAAATGAAGTTATTTTATGCTTGATTTACAGTTCGGACTGTCACCTTTCCAACGATATATAATATGTATATATTTCTTTCACGAGCGCCACTCTCAAACGATTCGTACGGCATCCAGCGGAATCGGGCACGAACTTATGCACTCATGCAATAAAAGTTCCCCTTAGCGTCAGTTTGCTTAGCGGGGTAGGTTCTTTTCCTGCATTCAAAGGTAGCTTTAAAAACGATGAAGAGGTGATGTGTATCATCGTTTTCTCACGGATGTTTTTCCGGATTTCGCGTTTTGTGTATATCTAGTCAATGACGGAGTTACCAATTCTAAACTCACACTCATATGAACCAACTACTTCGTGGACGGTGGTTTAGTATTTTACCCAAAACCCCTGACAGTACCTTATATTCGACTAAGCGCATGAGAATAGTCACTGACTGTGCGGTCCCCCTTCTAATGTATTGAGCAGTACATACTCAGATTTCAGTAGTCGAAGATGCTTTTCAGTTCTTCTCCGCCTTGTTTGAATAGCTCCGCCAGTTAGCCATCGGTTCTCGCCGCTTTGTTACTCTTCAAGCGTTTATTCGGTGTTCGAGTTTTGTCTTAGTCTTTTCAATTATCGTCGATTGTCGAGTTCAGGCTGATCATCTCCGGTTGTTGGACTTTCACTGTCATTCCAGCAAGCTGAAGGAGAGTTCTTCCCATTAATTCAGTACACATTGGGCACAAGCCGTTAGTTTGGGTTCTCCATGAGCAAGCTCCATAATTAAAACCTTCTGTAAGTTGTCGAATCTTTTCATAGAATTTTCGAGCATTACCATTATTAGCCTGCCTCTCAATCTCTTTACACTCACGCATTTCGGCCTCTCCTTACTCAACTCACGGTATCTATACTACCCTATCTGTATCGTCATCGCCAGCAAAGTCGATCAGCCTCAGACTAGACATTCCAGGTGCATGCCTTTTAATCGCGATCCCTCAAACGTTTGTATATTTATTGGCTACCCAGAGGTTACTTGGTCTTAGAACCGAAATCTCTTTCAGATGTAGGGTAGTCAGAAACTTTCCCCACTTTCCCCACCAATAACAAATTTAATATACCCTCTCTATTCAGTGCAGCCATGTACAAACACAATTCGATGAAAAATGTTTCAAAACTTTAGTGGTAAATACACTCGAGTTCACGCTTTTATACCTGCAGCTGGCACTTTGTATATCTATATTTCTCCCTGCAAATTCACTTATTCATTTGCTTTGGCATATGGAATATTAAATTGTCCTTGAAATGTACTATAATGCAATGTAATGACTACCCTTTGACATTTAGTCACCTTGAAAGTATTATCCAAAAAAAGCCAACGGCTTAAAGTGATTACTTTGACAATTAGTAACATCAGTTTCGGTCGAATATTTTATTAATTAATTTTTGATAAGCGATATGTGAGCATTCTGCCTTGGCCCACGTATATTATACTTAGTTTGCCAAATATATTTTTTTTCCTTTTTCTTTTAATGGGATTGTTTTAATATTTTAGCTTAATGTTGTTTAAAATATGAATTAGCAAAATATTAGTGAAAATTTTAATTTTATTTGTGGGAGACAATCTTCAGTTTTTTCAGTGTCAAAGAAGCCAAGTCCTGTACAGACCAACATCAAAAATTATACTAAAGCAAAAAAAAAAATGTCAACTCCTCAAATGTTTTTCTGGCACGAAATAAAAAGCTTTCCAATAATACTTCTGTGTTAATAACTTTTCTTATTTCAATGTATAATATTTACTGTGTAGAAAGAAGGTAGATTAGTTTGCAAAAATTCTAGTTAAATTCCAGTATTTTGAAGATGAAATCATATCAGTTGGCAGTTCATCAGAAACGGGTGGAATAATAATTTCCACCACCATATATTGTTGTCATATCTAGGCCGCCATGGCTAAGTTCCATTCTCAATTACGTTCTGTTGAAGTGGGTAAAACGACGTTCATCATTTATCGCTATAGCGCGATAAGTTCACGATTCGAGACTGCAAGCAGATCCGATTTTGAAGTAGAAATTCAACATGCCTAAATGAGGTGGTATACAACTAGTATAAAGCTGATGTGTAGTCGAACAATTGACAGTTCGTGGGACATCGCCGTGTTAAGAATACCAGATATTTACTTGGGAAATTAATTAAAGCTGTTAGTGCAGAAATGCCAGCTAGTTGGATTGTAGTTAAGAATTAATATATATAGTGTTTATGATTTAATATATGTCTTTACAAAGAATTTTTGATAGTACTGACATGGATACAAAAATTTATCGATATCATTCAGCTCTAGCCATTGCAGATCTCTGGTTTATACCAATAATGGCGCACCATAGTCATGTGAAAAAAATTAGATATGTACGGCGGATGACCATTACTACCATATGGTTGAGCAGTGATCTTTTTCACGGATGGATCGAGGTCAGATGGAAGTGTTGGTGCAGCATTTTTCAGCACGAAGGAATTGCAAATCTATAGGTTGTTAAAAAAAATGTGATATCCCTTTAAATATGGATGAGTTATACCAGGTGTGTTAGTTGAAATTTGCCAGTTTTTTCGATAAAGAAAACACTTAATTTTTAGAGGAATCTCAAAATTTTTTTATTCAATGTATTGACCATTGGTTTCTACACATTTCGCCCATCTCTCAGGCAAATTATGGATACCATTCCAAAAAAACTTTTTCTCTTTCGAGGCAAACCATTCGACGAGCCATTTTTCGACTTCTTCAAAATTAGCGAAGCACTGCTATGCAAGGGAGTGTCCCATCGATGCGAAAAGGTGATAGTCGGACGGGGCGAGGACTGGAGAGTACGGCGGGTGCGATAATATTTCCCAATTAAGTGTTTTTAATGTGTCTTTCACCAGTTTAGCGATATGAGACGGCGCGTTGTCATGTTGCAAGATAACTTTGCCATGTCTTCGGGCCCATTCCGACCGTTTTTGATCAACGCATGATTCAAATTGATCATTTGTTGTCGGTAGCGATCCGTGTTCACTGTTTCACCAGGTTTTAACAACTCGTAGTACACCACACCACACTGGTCCCAAGAAACACAGAGCATTGTCTTACGGCCAAAGCGATTTGGCCTTGCAGTCAATGGGCCAGCTTCACTAGGGGAAAGCTATGATTTTTTTCGCTTCGGGTTCTCAAAATAAATCCATTTTTCGTCCCCCGTGACAATTCGATGCAGAAAAGATTACCTTTCGAATCGTTGCTGGTGTGGCACCTATTTTTTATACTTCTGGATATTTCCCATGGCTTTTGAACGTTGACAAATTGCTCCTCGAGTCACATGTAGTGTTCCTGCCGATTTTTGTTGCGATTGGGTTGGATCAGCATCCAATTCCTCGTCTTCGAACTTTTTCGCTGCACCAGAATGTTCATTGTCTGTCAAATCGAAATCTCCACTTTTAAATTGACGAAACCATGTCTCACATGTTCTAATCACTGGAGCATGTTCACCATAAGTTTCTACCAGCAACCGGTGAGCTTCAGCTGCTTTTTTCTTTTGATGAAATAAGAAAAGCCGAAAAGTCGAATGCCGCAAATGCGATTTACTTGGAACGAAATTCGACATATTCACTGAGGTAAACAAATATGACGCTATTATTTTGGCGGAATGTGACTTGCGTATTTTTGAAGGTAAATGTCAGTAGAAAAAAATTACATACATGCCAAATCATAGAAATTTATACATATTGCTAGCGACATCTACTAGTAAAACCGGTACACTTCAACAAACACACAAGTCTCTTTTGAGTACCTAGTCACAGCACTGGTAACTAAGAAACTGATGTGATTACTAAAATGGGCACCCATTACTCGATATCACAGACCACTAGATGGTGAGAATGTGTTCTACTCCTGCTACGTAGGCTGCTATATATAGGTCTGGCCTAGGCAACACTAAGTGTTAACAGGTGCAATCTGACATTTTCATTGGAAAGTTTGACATTTTTTAGCATAACATCACTCAGAACGTTTTGTCATTTAATCGTGAATTGTTCTATTTACAGGGAATTAAAAAATTCATCTCGGCCAAAAAATGGAATTAACTCGTGAACATTTTCGTGCGATCATTTTTCACAACTTTCGACGTGGATTATCACGACCCGAGTGCATTGATGAACTAAAATCTTTGTATGGCTATGAAGCACCATCCTATAGCACTGTGAAAAACTGGTACAACGAATTCAATCGTGGCCGACGCTCGCTCAATGACGAATTCCGTGTAGGTCGTCGAAAAACAGCCGTTGTGCCAGAAAACATCGATGCCGTACTTGAACTGATAATGCAAGACCGTAATGTAACATACACGTACCTTCAGAAAGAGGCATGCCTATGCATTTCTCCCACCAGCATACATTCGATATTGCATGAACACCTGACCGTAAAAAAGATTTGTTCTCGTTGGATCCCACACAATTTGACAATCGCTCAAAAAAAGGCTCGTGTGGATTGGTGTAAAGAAATGCTGAAAAACTACGATCGCGGTGCTTCAAAAGACGTTTATAAGATTGCCACAGGTGACGAATCATGGATCTATGCGTATGAGCCCGAAACAAAACAGCAATCGACCGTGTGGGTCTGCCAAGACGAGTCAAAGCCAAAAAAAAAAAAAAAAAACCATTTTCGTTGATAAATATTCGTATTTTCATTATTAGGCCAGAAATATATATAGCAGCCCTCGTATACGAAGGAACTTCACGTCGGTTAGGTAATTTCTGGGTAAATATTATGTTGTAAGCGATTGCAAGATTCTTCTGGCCTGAAATAGTTGGTGGAAGTTTTGAATGACATTCTAACATGCATTTGGTAGGTACTTTGGCTGGTTACTGTTCTATTGGAGGAGAAACATCTCGGCATTTCTTTGTTAACAACCCTTCTTAGCGAAGCTAAGGCTCAAGCACCATGGTTCGCATATCTTTAACAAATCAAGAGAGCCATGGAGTACATAGGGAGTACTTTCTTGATTTTATCATGATTTGCTTGAAACAGTTTGCCGAAATTAAGGCCATTTGGCAACCAGTAAATGTAACATTACGAAAAGTAAAGATGAATTTGTGTTAGTGATAGCTAGTTTGGGGGCTGGCACTTACAACTTAATATTACCTGCCTTTATCGAATAGTATTAGGAATATGCGATTCCTTAATTGGGAAGGTGCTCTTGCACAGCTCGCCAAAATCCGCATCAAAGCGAAGTTCTTCAACCCAACGTAGATTTTCCCCGCCATGCGCCGAAGCAAGAGAATGATTTTGTGACCAATCTTGTCTGGAGCCAGGGAGACCATCACCAAATCGATTGAGCCTGATCTTCTTCGCTGGGGCACAAAATATGATAGTCTGTAGGAAGTTTCGGCGTTCAAAGTCTGCAATCACAACAAACCACCCAACGGTGATCTACTCGACTTGCACTCCTGCTATCTGAGAGCATAAACATGGAAAGGATCGAGTATGAAAAGCTGAAGAAGTTGGACCAAAGGATTAGTACTCGAACATTTTACGAAAAGGAGCGGCCACTCAGAGAAGTTTTCAAGACCGGACCGGAGCATACTCTCGTAAGACGTATCGATAATTAGAGTTTACGCTAATAAAGGGTGGTTAAATTTTCAAGGGCCGATGTTGATTTTGAATAAAACACAAACTATTTAGGAAATTATTGAAATTTTATTTTATTATGATATATTGGTATTACTCAATTATGTATGTAACAAAATATCGGCCAAATGAGCGCCGCGACCTCGGCGGCACACCTCCATACGATGGTCCAAATTTTCGATGACGCTGAGGCATAATGGAGTTTCTATGCCGTTAATGTGCCGAATTATCTCATCCTTTAGCTCTTGAATTGTTGCTGGCTTATCGACGTACACCTTTTCTTTCAAATAACCCCAGAGAAAAAAGTCCAACGGTGTCAAATCACATGATCTTGGGGTCCAATTGACATCGCCATTACGTGAGATAACACGGCCATTGAATTTGTTGCGCAAAAGAGCCATTGTTTCGTTAGCTGTGTGGCAAGTGGCACCGCCCTGCTGAAACCACATATCGTCCACATCCATATCTTCCAATTGTGGCCATAAAAAATTCGTTATCATCTCACGATAGCGAACACCATTCACAGTAACTGCCTGACCGGCCTCATTTTGGAAAAAATACGGCCCGATGATGCCGCCAGCCCATAAACCGCACCAAACAGTCACTCTTTGTGGGTGCATTGGTTTTTCGACAATCACTCTTGGATTCTCATTCGCCCAAATGCGGCAATTCTGTTTATTGACGAATCCACTGAGGTGAAAATGTGCCTCATCACTGAAGGTGATTTTCTTCGAAAATTTTCATAATAAGTCTGGGTAACTTTAACACGTTGTTGGATTGTGTATCTCTCCATGGTTCAAATTGAGTAAGTCTGAAATAGAGAAATGTCAAATTAAATTCGGAAAAAACTTGGCGTTTAGGTGTGGTTCACATTCAACATCGGCCCTTACAATTTAACCACCCTTTATTATTAGATAAACCCTCTGAGTACCGCATCTATTGTTTAATAGAGTTATTATGTATGTGAAAGATGCAAGCCCACCATTAACAAACATATTTAACATATTTCGGCGAATCAAGAAACTGCGGCTCCTCTGGCTAGGTCCAGTGATTCAAATAGATGATAACTCTGCAGGTTTGAACATTTTCGTTGCAGTACCAGCCGGTGGCAGCAGAAGACCTCAGCTCCAATGGAAAGAGCGAGAAGAGAATGGCCTGGCTGCGCTTGGTATTTTTTTTTTATTTCCAATTAGTGTCAAACAGCAAAGAAAAACTAATAATCAATGCGCACTACTGTCAGCTCGGCTATATTTGTGTAAGTGGTAGAGAATAATAATAATAATAGAAACTAAAAATCTTCTCAAATTAAACACCACAACTTTACTCAATTATCTTCTTGCCATCATAGCTTTGATATTTGCTAAACATGTAAGCAATTTAAACCCCTAATTCCCACATAAGATAAGAAAATAATTTATCTACGTACAATGCATATACGTTAAGTTCGAGCAAATGACGATATACTGTACCATCATTATTGTCATACTCATAATCAAAGCGCACATGCAACAAACAGCTCAAGAAACAAAGAAAAGACGAAGTGAAATGATACGAAGAATATCCAGCAGAATATGCTTGAAGAATTTCCTTGACATCATTGCTTAAGCATTTAAATTGAACTGGGATTTTGAGAGTCGCAGCCAATAAAAACAATAACACAAAGAGTGCAGTAAAGCAGCACCGTGGCAATACTTCATGCGCCACCACACCGCTACATACAAAACTCTCAATTCGTTTCAGAGCAGTTTCAGCTCACTTGAGTTGACTGCGTGTGCAGTGAATAATAGCGAAGAAAGGAGAGTAAAGAAAAAAAGCTGATGTCTTAGTATATGTAGAGGAGCACTTATAAGAAACAAAGAAGAAGAGCTGTCTTCGGTCATGCCGGAACTCGTATACCTTTTACGACTCTTTCCAATTTATGGAATTTCATTTTGGGATTAAATATATTTCTGTTTCTCATAACTGAAAAGTCGGTTGGAGCGGGACCATATGATTTTCGATTTTGATGATTTTCGGAGTCAATATGTGAATACTAAATTTTACAGTCTTAGATGTTTTTTTTTTCGGATTTTTGAACCAAAGTCTCATATCTGAACAAATCGGCGGTGCGACAGCTACGAGTATATTATACACTTTTATGACTTTTATGATTTTCAGTACCGTTGCGCAACTTACTGTCAATGTGTAAAGTACAAAATTTTATGTTTTTAGATGTTTTATTGAAATATTAGTGACCCGAAATCCCAAATCTGTATGGGCGACAAATGTTATAGTGGTCCGATCTAGCCGGTTCTGACAAAGGACCAATACAATATAAAAGTACTTCTGCATATTAGGTATGGTTGAAAAAACCTCAAAACTGTGGGACAACTTTGCGCACAGATAGACGGATATGGCTAAATCAACTTACTTCGTCATTCCGACCCGATAGGCATATATTTTGAAGGGTTCATTACACTCCTTCTGGGCGGTTGCCTCTAAGCAGGGAATTTCAAGTCCTGCGAGTGCGCATGAGTGACATGAAATAAAAGGTTCCTCATAAAAATCCATCGGAGGTGGCTAAGGAGAAACTATAGGTCCCTTTATTGGGAAAGGGGCTTCATCGAAAATAGTTCGATCTCGACGGTTCTGAATAATGATCAGTAGACTATAAAAGTACATCTTCTAATTAAGGTTGGTTAAAATATCTCAAAAGTTGAGAGGCAAGTTTGCGTACAGACAGATGGACATGAATAAATCAACTAAGTTCGTTATTCCGATCCAACTGGAGTAAATTTAGGTAGGCCCACCAGTTCGTTTTAATATTCGGAAGGCCAGAACTCAAGTACTATTTTGTCCAACAACCAAATTGTAATAGGAAATTAATTTTTCTAACTGCGGTCGCTCCTCGACAGGGAATGTCAAGCTCTCTGAGTGTGCCTTTGACATGAAATAAAAAGCTCCTCATAAACATTCACCGGCCGTTCTGAGGCACCAGGTCGTTCCATTCTTTAGTAAAGTGTCAAGATTCTCACTACAAATTGGAGGAGGCTCGGTTGGCTCGGTCGAAAATCGTTTAAGCGGTTACAAATCGCAAATTGTATATATATAGATGGTTTATTGAAGTAGTCAGGACCCAAGTCACTTATTGGAACAAATCGGTATATGTTATTGTGGTCCGTTCTGGTCCGTTCCGACAATTCATCAATACAGTACAAAAATTAAGGCGAAATTTCTCAAAGAGTGAAAGACAAGTTTATATACAGATGACTCAACTCATCATACTGATCCTATAGATATTAATTTTTGGTGGGTTTCTCTCTTCACCTTTTGATACTTACATAATTCGGAACAAAGTTTATATACATTTTTATGTTCATGAAAGTTATCATAAAAGAGAATGTCTGTCTGAATATGTACAAAATGTTTCTGTATGTCTTTATGTAGTACTATCATCAATGGAAACTATAAAAGTCATCTCTTATGGACTTGGCAACAAATGTAGAGAAAAAGTCAGCCTTGACTGGACTGTGAGTTGTTGTTATTGTTTTTAGTTTAGTTGTTTAGCTTTTTGCTCAGTGATCATATTTCTGTCTAATGTCATATGAGCTGTTCTTATTTATTTGACACAGGAAAAGTTAGAATATTTCACAAAAAGTTGTGCCAGTGATTCTGCTCTTGTCTATTGCATGCTTCTCAAGAAAACTCAGCACTACTCATTGTTGTTGTTAAGGGCGATATGCAGAATTTTAATTTACAAACATTATATTTTGGTGACACTATTTCTTTGGGTTTTACAGATGAACAATTTGTTTGGTTTTAATTTCTCTTTCAAAACTCTTCATAAGGAAAAAATTGAAATGAACATGACCCAAATATGATTTGTAAGATTTTCGAATTAGAGTTGACTATTTTACCAAAAATGCTACAAAATGGCGTTAGAATTTTTTCAGATATTTACAGCAACATTTCTTGGAACTGATAATATGAAATAAAAAAAAATTCTAAAACACGAAACACGATTTTCGCTTTGTTTTATAAAAGTTTAACTTCTTTCGACCTCAGTAAATTATTGAGAATTATAAAAAATGTAATGGATCATACCAAAGCTGGTTGAAGTCACTTTACAGTCGAAATTTGGGAAGTGTATTAGAGTGAGGTGAGTGAAGGACCTCTTTACAGCTTTATATACATGTAAAAGGATGTTGAGTTGCACCTGCGTCATACATACGAGGGCTGCTATATATATTTCTGGCCTAATAATGAAAATACGAGTATTTATCAACGAAAATGGTTTTATTGTTTTTCAAAATATTCTCCATCAAGATTTATACACTTTTGCATGCGCTCAAACCAATTTTCGAAGCACTTTTTCCACTCCGATTGAGACACCTCCAAAACATGGTTTTTGAATGCTTCAACAGCATCTTCTGGCGACGAAAATCGTTGACCACGCATTATTTTCTTGATGTGTGGGAATAAAAAGAAGTCATTGGGTGCCAAGTCAGGGCTGTACGGCGGATGACCCATCAATTTGACCTTTTGGCCGGTTAAAAAGGCGCTGGTTTGAGCCGATGTGTGAGAGCTCGCGTTGTCATGGTGCACAATGATTCGTCTTCTCTTGTTCGTTTTTCGAATTTCTCCGAAGACTTCAGGCAAACAAATGGTGGTGTACCACTCAGAATTGACCGTCCTACGTTGCTCAAGCGGAACAATCGCCACATGACCAGTTTTGCCGAAGAAACAGGCGACCATTTGCTTCGAAGTGCTTCTTCCACGAACAACTTTCGTTGGATTGGCTCGTCTTGGAAGACCCACACGGTCGATTGCTGTTTTGTTTCGGGCTCATGCGCATAGATCCATGATTCGTTACCTGTGACGATCTTATAAACGTCTTTTGAAGCACCGCGATCGTATGTTTTCAGCAGTACTTTACACCAATCCACACGAGCCTTTTTTTGAGCGATTGTCAAATTGTGCGGGATCCAACGAGAACAAACCTTGTTTACGGCCAGGTGTTCATGCAATATCGAATGTATGCTGGTGGGTGAAATGCATAGGCATGTCTCTATCTGAAGGTATGTTACATGACGGTCTTGCATTATCAGTTCACGTACGACATCGATGTGCTATAGGATGGTGTTTCATAGCCATATAAAGATTTTAGTTCATCGTGATAATCCACGTCGATAGTTGTGAAAAATGATCGCACGAAAATGTTCACGAGTTAATTCCATTTTTTGGCCGAGATGGATTTTTTAATTCCCTGTAAATAAAACAATTCACGATTAAATGACAAAACGTTCTGAGTGATGTTATGGTAAAAAATGTCAGACTTTCCAATGGAAGTGTCAGATTGCACCTGGCAACACTTAGTGTTGCCTAGGCCAGAAATATATATAGCAGCCTTGTTTTCAATAGCCTTTTCTTTGACAGATCATGCCTGAGTCGTGTCAAGCTGTAATGTCATTTCATGTTCAGTGTTGCTTGGGACTTCATCATGGATTTACAAATCATCCAACTTTAATACGAAAATTCACGTTCTGTACAAAATGAGTTTCGCGCGTCGTTCGCAGCAACTCGAGCTGACGTGTGGAACGTCTTGCCGCATTTAACGTCGATATCTTAAATTTAAAGTGTAAAAATCACAGCTTGTGCAAGAACTAAAGCCGCTCGACCTTCCCAATAAGCATCGCTTCGCTCTGTGGTTTTCGAGCCAAATTTTGTTCAGCGATGAGATCCATTTCTGGTTCAATGGGTATGTGAAGAAGCAAAATTGCTGCATTTCGGGCGATGAGCAATCTGAAGGGTTTCAAGAGCTGCCATTATGTCCAGAAAAAAAAACGGGTTGGTGTGGTTCGTAGGCCGGTGGAATCCTCGGTTTATATTTCTTCAAAAAAGATGCCGGTGAGGACGTAACCGTCAATGGCGACCGATATCGCGCCATGATAACCAACTATTTGATGCCTGAAATTGAAGTTCGTGATCTCGGAGACATATGGTTTCAACAAGACTCGCCACTGAGATAACACTTCGGTGAGCAGATAATATCGCGTTTTTGGCCGGTCGATTGGCTGTCAAGATCGTGTTACATCACACCGTTAGACTTTTTCCTGTAGGGATATGTAAAGTCTAAAGTCTATGCAAACAACCCTGCTTCGATTCAAGCCTGGAAGCAAAACATCACTCGTGTCATTCGCATGTTGCCAGTCGAAATGCTCGAAGGACTCATCGAAAATTGGACTCAACGGATGGACCATGTGAGAAGTAGCCGCGGCCAACATTTGAAAGAGATAATCTTCAAAAAATACATGCCAATGAATGTTCTTTCTTGTAGGACCCAGAGAGGTGATCTACTGAACTGATGCCCAGAATATACTGACTTTATTCAGGGAACACTTTTCCAGCCTGCTATATGGCATTGAAATGGAGCACCTGGAGATGGCGATGTTTTATTGCCCGACTATGAAGAACTTCGAATAGCAATTGCTCGCCTGAAAATAAACAAATCAGCGGGGCTGATGAGTTGTGGGCCGAGCTATTTAAATATGGCGGCGAAGAATGACAAGGCGCATGCATCAGCTTCTTTGCAAAATATGGTCGTAAAGCATGTTTTGCGACGAATCCTAAGTGTGCTCTGTCTAATCCCAATCTGGCCTTATAAGTGCGACTTTAGACCTGGTAAATCCATTATTGAGTAGACTGGGTAACGAAGCCACGGAACCGGTATTGAACGAGGACAAAATGAAATATCTCTTGCCATAAAATATAGACACCGCATTCCCGAATCGACTCCTACGTAACTGTTAACAGTCAAACCCAGAATAGGCGCTTTGTAACCGTTGAAGCGATATTCGGCCGAGTTCCTCCTCCAATTTGTGGTTTTGCGTCTTGATATTAACAAATAGAGAGACTTACAGTTTATACTAAGCCGCCTCCGAACAGCTGATGGTTTTTTTACGAGGAACCTTTATTTCATGTCCGAAATACACTCGGAGGGGATGACATTCCCTGCCAGGGGGCGACAGCAGTTAAAAAATTTAACTTAATTTTTTATTTTAAATGAATTTTCAATAACTTTTGGATGATGGTCGCACCAGGAATTAGACCCGAGCCTTCCTACCTGTGGCCGCCGACCTAAAATATTCATAAATATTTATATTTTAGCAGAAAACCTATTTTTTTTCTAAGTTATAACTTCAGAAAAGAACACTATGCTTGATCGCCCTCAATAACTTTTCAATTATTAGTTTTTTCCATAATAATTAATCTCAGCTCTTAGCATTTCATACATTTTTATTTCTTCCCATAAAAGTCTCGAGTGCCTGAAAGCATAAA
Source organism: Ceratitis rosa (assembly GCA_037013455.1). Taxonomy (NCBI): domain Eukaryota; kingdom Metazoa; phylum Arthropoda; class Insecta; order Diptera; family Tephritidae; genus Ceratitis; species Ceratitis rosa. The sequence goes on along the minus strand of JAWMAG010000005.1, from coordinate 10,502,610 downwards.
AACTTGCATATGCAGTTAATACATACGTACATACGAAGGGATTAACAAAAGTTCGGTCAGTTGGTGACTTTCAATTTGTTTTTGTTAAATCTAAAAATACTAAATCTTTTGCAATTACTTTATTAGTCTTCCTTTCAATTTTTAGAACGATCGGCATAAATAGAGACGAGCAAACGCAAGATAGCTGAGGACAGGTCAGACGAAATTCCACGCAAACAGAAATTCGCCATGTAATTTATAACCAATACAAATATTCAGTGAATGCCAAATTGCATATGAAACGATCGCTCCTATTTCTATTTCTAAGTTGTTCCGAAGATTCCAGACCGGATATTTTTCCGTAGACGCGGAACGCCAAAATCTTCCATTAATAACGTGTAGATATGATGAAGTCCAAAATTACCGAAAATCCACGAATGACACAAGAAATGATTGCTAATGAATTCGGTTAGAATGCCATGGCTGTGTCGCGAATATTAAGTAATCATCTGGAATACACGAAGGCGAAGGTACCACGAATTTAAAACGAGGCCCAGAAAGAGGCTCGAGTGCATTTTGCTCAATTTCTCCTAAACAAATTCGTAAATGGTCAGTCTAGCAATTTTAGTAAAGTCGTTTCTGGTGACAAATCTTGGTTCTATAAGTACGATTTAGAAACCAAACAGTAGTTCGTGGTATGGAACCCAACGGGAGCAAACCCTCCCACGTAAAATCTAAGTGATTACCAAAAGTTTTCAAAAATTTGTTGGCAAACAGGAAGAAAGACGGTTTGTGGCGCTACTTTTTATATCATGACAAGGCGCCATCCCACACTGCTGAAATAACGAGTAATTTTATTGCAATCTCTGGGATCGAAGAAATACGTCCAGCACCATACTCCCCGGATATATCACATTGTGATTTCTGGTAATTTCCAAAAATTACAAAAAAAAAATGTAAAAGAAAAGTTCTTTAATAGCAACGAGGAGATAATTAATGCAGTGAATTTAGAACTTGAAAAGCTTAAAAAGCAAGTTTTTGAAGATTGTTTTCAGAAGTGGATCTATAGGCTCAAGAAATGCATTCAAGTCAATAGCGATTGTGTAGAGAAGAGAAAAAGGGTCAAAGATTACGAATAAATACATAAAGGATTTCTTTGTTTTTTTTTCTGGTCAACTTACGAACTTTTGTTAATCCCTTCGTATAATATATACATATGTATGTATATATGTATGTATGTACGTAGATATGGAACCTTACGACCAAACTGCAGTGCGGCAACCATGATTAACGACTCGCTGGAGCAGCGCTAATTTTGTGCCGCTTTTTAATTTGGCGATTAAATAAACTGGCGCAATTGTAATTTACAGAGCATAAAAGGCACATAAATATAGAAATAAATAAATTTTAACACACACATACACACACGCATAGCCAAGCTCAAACGGATGGATAAAGGACATAAAAGAATTTAATTTTGTAAACAATATGATGAAGAACAAGGACAAGGCAAAAAGAGGAAAATAAGGAGGAAAAAAATGAAATCGGGAAATACAAAATAATGCTGAGCAGGACATAGCATAGTACTCAAGATGGCGAATGACAATGATAAAATAACCAAAGCGTGGCATAAAAGAGACATGAATGAAAGCTTCGTTGAACCACGCAGCGATACACACATACACACACACATATTTTATGCTGCATATATTTTATTATCACTATATATATGTATAGGTGTTTATTTGTATTTATATATTGCTTTCTATATAAATGCGAAAATTGCAAATTGCTTTGGACGCCATGCGCCGCGACGTACTACGCTGCAAGCACTCGAGCCATTTTATAAAAATTGTGGCGCCTTGAAATATGCTTTACGATTTTTGCTTTAAAATATATAATCTTTGTTTCTTTTTTTTAATGTTTTTTTTTTTTAATATTCTTCCAATGAACTTCCATGGAAATTAAAAAAAGGAAAAGTTTATTAAATTGAAGCGCTTGACAACAATAGCACTTCGAGTGAGTGGCTGGGGAGAATAATAGCGCGCGTGAGTAGGAGCGAGTAAACGCATAAGTTACAATGAATTTGTCGTAAACAAAGCAATATTCAACGGTAATCGGATGAAGACAATTGCCGGTGAAGTTTGTATGAAAAAAGAATGTAAATAAATAGTGCAAGGAATACAGCGCACAAGGCAGTGGCAACAAGAGTCTCAACAACATTGTTGCAATGCCATCTCAGAGCTAATAGAAACAACTTCCTGCTAAGCAATGCGAAAAAAGCAGCAATTATAAAGAATTCTGAAGTTTACAAGTAAGGCAGCAACGGAACAAGATACAAGCAATCAGATAAGTTTATGTCTACCTTCTTACTTTGCGCGCTTCATACGCTTCATACACTTCCTCAGTCGACATACATATATTTTATATGATATATACAATACATATATACCTATATTTGATGGTTTTATGTGTATTCCAAATTGTAATGTTTTTTTTTTCTTAAATGAACACTGTATATTTTTCGCAAGGACAATACTCGCAACAATAGAAATACTTTTGAGCCTTGTAATTTGAAATTCTAGGCAAACGAGGCAGCATATTGTTGTTACTGCTCAACAAATTCAACAAATAGCATGCGGCAACTGGCAAGGACATTACACGAAATCGTCTGTAATCAATCATTTGTAAATTAAATTTTACGCGGCCCCTTAGCTGTGATTAAAAGCACAAATTGCATGCGCAGTTGGTTGTCTGGGTTGCAGAGTTGCTAAGAGCTGATATTTTGAAAGAAAACGTAGTATGAAATTTAAAGATAAAGCAAGACTTTTTTAATATTAATTGTATTAACTTATTAAGCTGCTTTCTTTTTATTTCTCATAGAATTTATTCTTTTGGCGGTCGCAATATGGTTCTGGGTTCCAGTGCTTGTTCGATCCACATACAAAAATATTACAGAAAATTAGTTTCCATGAAATAAAAAGCTCCTCATAAAACTCTATCGGCCATTCGGAGGCTGCTTAAGCTAAACGAATGTGGAAACAATGAATATAAATGAAGTCAGCAACTCACAAGTTCTTCAAATTGATGGAAAAAGTCGGAGCTTTATAACCATAAATTCAACCGTATGATGTCAAGATTTCAAGTTAATTACTCAAGATGGCTTTGGGAGGCGATTATTATAGCCTTGGATGAAGAGCTTACTGATGCATTTTCCTCTAAAATGGGTAGACCAAAATTAAATTACTCTCATGGTGGAATGCACTTGAAGCATAAATTAGCAAGCGATCTTGCATAGAACATAGAATTTTCAACGCAGCAATTATTGCATCCTGCTTCTGTTTCTGCGAAGAAGAGTTGATTTGGTTAATGCGTTAAAAGTTGTCGGGCAAAGACAAACTGTCAAATAATAAACTCGTCTTTAGTTCCGGTTGGCTGTTTAGGAGATAATGCTTCAGAAGCAAGTACTATAGGTACTATAAAAACGATAGGAAATCACATGCCCGAAAAAATTGTCGCTTAAACAATAGGACCGATATTTTTTATAGAGCAATGGATTCTTCTGATCCATTAATATCTAGTATTTGTTTAAGTGAAAAGTAAACAAAAGTAAAGAAAAACCCCTACCGGCAGATGTAATAAATCTTTTAAAATACCCACCTCTACCAAACTATAAAACAATCACTCGAGCAATGTAAAAAGAAGATTCGGACTCTCCTAATGATTATTTAGAAATTGAGTTGCATGATGAAGAAGATTCAATCTATTTGTAAATAAAACTTCAAAATAATAGTTTAAAAAAATTAATTTTTCTCCTTGGGTGTGGGCGAAGAGGTTGAAGGTGTGGCTTAATTATTAAATAAAAAAATTAACAAAATTCTATAAGAATAATATTCAAAATTTATGTGCCAAATTTGAACTCTCTAGCTTTAAAATTGAAATTTAATGCAAAAATGTTGGACCCTTTTTGCCCATAGTGCAGCGGTTACAAAGTGTCAAATATTATATTACGGCCGCGATAGCCGAGTGGTTAGCATTGCGTACTGACATTCGGAAGGCTCGGGTTCGTATCCCAGTGCCAGCAACATCCAAAAAAAGTTATGGAAAATTAATTTAAATAAAAAATTAAGTTAAATTTTCTAATTGCGGTCACCCCTCGGCAGGGAATGTCCACCCCTCCGAGTGTATTTCGGACATGAAATAAAGGCTCCTCGTAAAAAAACCCATCAGCCGTTCGGAGGCGGCTTAGTATAAACTGTAGGTCCCTCCATTTGTTGGAAAAACATCAAGATGCAAAACCACAAATTGGAGAAGGAGCTCGGCCGAAAAATCGCTTCAGCGGTTGCAAAGTGCCAATTATATATACATATATATATACATAAAGGGTGGTTAAATTTTCAAGGGCCGATGTTGATTTTGAATAAAACACAAACTATTTAGGAAATTATTGAAATTTTATTTTATTATGATATATTGGTATTACTCAATTATGTATGTAACAAAATATCGGCCAAATGAGCGCCGCGACCTCGGCGGCACACCTCCATACGATGGTCCAAATTTTCGATGACGCTGAGGCATAATGGAGTTTCTATGCCGTTAATGTGCCGAATTATCTCATCCTTTAGCTCTTGAATTGTTGCTGGCTTATCGACGTACACCTTTTCTTTCAAATAACCCCAGAGAAAAAAGTCCAACGGTGTCAAATCACATGATCTTGGGGGCCAATTGACATCGCCATTACGTGAGATAACACGGCCATTGGATTTGTTGCGCAAAAGAGCCATTGTTTCGTTAGCTGTGTGGCAAGTGGCACCGTCCTGCTGAAACCACATATCGTCCACATCCATATCTTCCAATTGTGGCCAGAAAAAATTCGTTATCATCTCACGATAGCGAACACCATTCACAGTAACTGCCTGACCGGCCTCATTTTGGAAAAAATACGGCCCGATGATGCCGCCAGCCCATAAACCGCACCAAACAGTCACTCTTTGTAGGTGCATTGGTTTTTCGACAATCACTCTTGGATTCTCATTCGCCCAAATGCGGCAATTCTGTTTATTGACGAATCCACTGAGGTGAAAATGTGCCTCATCACTGAAGATGATTTTCTTCGAAAATCCCATACCATTTTCATAATAAGTCTGGATAACTTTAACACGTTGTTGGATTGTGTATCTCTCCATGGTTCAAATTGAATAAGTCTGAAATAGAGAAATGTCAAATTAAATTCGGAAAAAAACTTGGCGTTTAGGTGTGGTTCACATTCAACATCGGCCCTTACAATTTAACCACCCTTTATATTCTCCAAAATTCTTCTTCCGGTCTTTTCCACCGATTAGAGATTTTCTTCTTCAGCCTCTTCCAGCAATAAGCATTTGATCCAAATCCTTCAAAGCTTCAGTGCTGCAATTTAACCATATGATTTTGCCATCACTGGTAACCGTGGGGAACGATAATGCTTGCTCACTGATCCCATCTCTTGCCTCAAGCCTTTAGGTCAGCCCAGACATTTTATGGCACTTACCTTAATTTTGTAAGGACATATCCTCTTTGGTAGGTATATGGGAATGCTACCGACAAAATAACATATGTGGGTGAGAGGAGAGTGGGAGCGAAGCACTCAAAACACCAGCATTCCCAGCACTTTGTCTGAATTTGAGTATACTACCAGCAACCTTAGTAGCTAAAAGCAAGGCGTTCTTAACTACGGAGGATAGCACGATATTAGGTCAATATATCATTATCACTTAGTATATGAATATATTATCTAATCCCGTGCCCTACTCCCGGAAAACTACTTTCAGGTAAAATAGAGGTGGGGAATCGCAAAGCAGACCAAAGTTAATATAAATCTATGAAAGCAGATAAGCCACCATTAAGGTCAATACTTTCATACACTACGAAGTGTAAGAAGGCGATTAAAAGGCTTTCTGAAAAAAGAAGGACTACTGAGTGTCCTGTTTGAACAATGTTAGAACAGGACAAAACCAATTTTACTCGAAGAGGTGAAACATCCACAAGTAGTAATCTAGCTTCGCCAGGCGAACAGGTATTGGGAATGAGGAAACGACTGCAAAATCGTGAAAACTATACACAAAGCATTTGATTAGAAACTTACAAAGATTTTAATAGCGAAAAAGAGACCAGGCAGCTAGTAGGACTATGAATGGGTCATTACCTTTTGGGGCGTGCGCCTATTTTATTCCTAAAATAGGACAACAAATTCAAGGAATATGTGGGACAGTACAAAGTGTTATCTGTGAACATCTGATGTTGTTCAGGATGCTCTATAGACTATGACCAAGTGCCATATAGGGATAGCGAATATATATCTGATATCAATAACGTTGTATGTCGCATAAGGATGGAGTGGGCGATAATATCTTCTTAGATAATATCTTCTTCGCCATCTGCATGAAGGGTATACCCCCCAAACTTCGACTAAGGCTAAAGTAACATTTATCCCAAAAGGAAGCAAAGTCAACCACGTTGGCCCAAAGGACTTTCGGCCCATCAGTCGTATCTCTTTCCTCTTAAAAACATTTGAAAGGCTGCTAGATAGCTATACATATACGCCTAAATCTACCCCGATAAGGCATTACCATGAAGGGGTACACGCTTGGTATGTTCTCCGACATTGAAAGTGCTTTTGGCAACATTCTTCCTGTATTGAATCTTGTGAAGTCTTTTCTAAGAAACAGGATCACATTTGTAGAGATGAGCAGCGTCAGATACACAACAAGAGGCAACCGTCACGGAGGAGTTTTATCCCCAATACTGTGGTTGCTCACATCAAATACGCTAATTAGAAATTGGATCAGCACAGACTGCAGGGTGGTAGGATAAGCTTGCCCTAATAGAGACAGTTAAATGCCTACAAACTTTAGAGATCTACTCCAAAATATCCTACCTGTAATAGGGAACTGATGCAAGGACAGCAGTTTAGATGTCAACCCAGAAAAAAACGACAAGCCGCCTCCTTTTAGGCCACCGAAGCCAAATATCTCCGGATAATCTTAGATATCAATCTCAACTGGAGTCAGAACACGGCAATAATTACACTTTACACTTGCAAAACGGTGGTATGAAAAAGCTTGGGTGCAAGACCGAGTATCATCTTGACAAAATTTCAGGATCATACTAGACGGTGTTCAACTGTTGGTTGCTATCTTCGAAACAGGAGTACTGCCACCAACTCAAAAGCTCTCCTAACTCTCCTCAACTTCCGTCCTCTTGACTTGTAAGACAAATTACAACCGAACCGCAATGCAATTAGATTGAATGCATTGAATGGAAAAATATTAACGCCCTCCATCACAGAGCCATAGCCATCTTCACTGACGTCTCAAAGCTCGATGAAAAAGTGAGCTGTGGAATCCACTCTTCGATGCTCTCAATAAATATGACGGACACAGTGACATTTTAAAGTAATTGTATGGCAGACGAACTAGCAAGATGGGTTCCTCTATCCATAATAAACCATGCACACGATGCAGGTGTACCTTTGTATAAGCAAACTATATACGGCTGAATGAGATCATCACAGACAGCATGACCAAAAATGGACGCAAAAAACTTCAAAACTTTTTATCTTTCTCGACCTGTTCTCTATTAAAATAAAGACAGGGGTAATAACAGGACACTTTTGAATGGGAATTCATGGGAAATTCATTGGGCTACTACTTTAATGATTATTTTCGCAGCGGAGGAAGAGTCTGCTGAACACTACCTTCAGCATCCATCTGCGCTGTACAAGTTCCACGTGAAACACCACTTCGACTGTTTTTCTGAGCTAGCTTCAGCGAAAATTGGTAAACTCAACTCACCTCATGTTCTCTGAACCATGGTGATAAGGTCACTCACCAAACTCCTACCGAATAAAGCTACAGCGAAATCCTCCAGCTCTTGATTTTGGGCGAATATTGCTTGAATGGGTTTTTTGCCCTTTGCTCTACAATGCTTTGTCACTCGACACTGTAACAAGTTACTGGCCCGACGATAAAGACGTGCAATACGATTTTGTTCTCGCTGGACTTTTGACGATACGATTGTCTTTATGTATTCATTGGTTTGCAATTACGGTTTACATTGTTGTACATATAGATGAAATCGGAAGAAGTTCACTCAAAATTTCCCATAAATCACGAAAATTCAGTAAATAAACGCGCAATTAAAGTCACATACGTACATATGTCAGGAACGATCGCATTAAATGGAATATATAGAAAATGGGCATCATTGGCTTTTGTGCGAAAAAGTATATCTCACACCCACAAGACACAATTCCATAAAATTTTATAATTATAATCCCCAATACTTAAAGGGTTATGTCCACCTATAAGCTTGTGCTTTTTCGTAAATTTTTTATGGAGATATTTTTTTATTATAGGAACAGATAGATTGAGCTGAGTAGAGGCAATAGTTGATTTACCAAGTCTTAAGCCACACTGATAAGGTCCAATCAGTTTGTTGATGGTGGGCTTTAGTCTTTCACACAATATGCTTGATAGAACCTTATATGCGATGTTAACGATGCTTATTCCACGGAGGTTGGCGCAGACTGTGGGATCGCCCATTTTGTGTATTGGGAAAAACACACTTAGATTTTAATCACCGGGCATACTTTCATCCCATCATATTTTGCAAAGAAGCTGATGTATTCACCTCATCCGTTCGTCAACATCGTATTTATTTGAATAGTTCGGCCGGTTGCTGTTGTAGCGATCGCTATTCGAACTTTCTCATAGTCGGGCAATCAAACATTTGTTCCACTGTCATGTATTGTGGAATCGGGTTCGCCATCTCCTGGTGTTACACTTTTACTGTCATTCAGCAGGCTGGAGAAGTGTTGCCTTTATAAATTCAGTATATTTTGGGCATCAGTTACTAGATCACTTCGTTGTGTCCTATAAGAGTATGTTGCGGTCTTAAAACCTTCAGCAAGTCGCCGTACCTTTTCGTAGAATTTTCGAGCATTACTTTTGACGACCAGCTTTACAAGCTCTTCATACTCACGCATTTTCTGCTCTTTATTTTTTTGTCAGCAAAAGTGACTTATTTCCCTTTTCAACTCTCGGTATCTATTCCATCCCGCTCGTGTAGTGATTGATCTCAACGATGCAAAGTAGTCTGCCTGCTTTCTCTCCACCGCCACACGGAAGTCCTCATCGCATCAATTGTTTTTGCGACCTTTCCGCTTACAGCGTATGGAGCTTGATCCCACAGTTCGTTCATACCGAGTTGCTGATCAGTAAATATAAAACTTCAAATGCAATTTCAGAGTTTACCACAATTTCTGTTGGAGAAAAACATTCCAGAAAAAATCACAAATTGTATTTCACTTGTTGACATATCTGTTAATTTGTTCTAAATTAAATCTTAAGAGACTATCAATAAATAGGATAGGATAGGATAGGACTAGGTTATGCCGAGTACACTAGAAAGTGTAAGTATATATAATTGCTGGATGTTAAAATTTTTTTTAAAAATTCGAAAAAAGAACCCAATCAGCAAGGACTTAACTTTCTTTACTTTAATGTTTAAACGTTTTTTGTCTCAAACCCAAAACATGAATATTTACATTTTTATCTGCCACTAACAAGAGAATCATAAAAACGCTTAGGCGTGACACTTAAGTTTGTAAAATCATAAAATACATAAAAGAATGGAAAAAGTAGAAAAGTTAAACAAAAAACTTTACGAAATGTTTAATTTAATGTGTTATGCTATTTAAAGTTAATGCCATCCTTTAAAGAATGAAATACAATGGAAAAAAACGCGATTGAGGAAAATGAAATAAACGCCTACAACATTCCAACGCAACGCCTTTGTTAACGCGACAACTTTGGCACGCCCGCTTAACGCAAAAGCTTTACATTAAATACGCTTATACACACGCGGACATGCGAGTATGTACATATATTGTACGTAAGACAACAAGAGTCTGTGTGTGTTTATATACCTATGTATATTTCACTTATTTTACGACTATTGCAAGCTGCATTCAATTTTCACAAAATTTCGCTATTTTCCTCCGTTCCTTGTTGTTTTTGTAAGTGCGTAAGTTAAGTATCCTTCGCACTTTCACCACTCCACTATGCCGCCGCCAGACTTAATTTTATTTTTACCATTCGCTTGGCTTGGTTTAACTTGTAGATTGGCTTGGCTTTTCTCATATTTTATTGCCTACATTGCGGCGTCTGCGGATTCAGACTTTATAGTGGCTTCGCTATGCGTTTGTGCTGTACGGCGACGACCGCTGTAATTCTCATTACATTTTGTGGCATACATTTTGTGTGAAGTTTATTAGTTAAGTTGAAGACGCGTAAGATGGAAAGCCGTCGCGAAGACATATAATAAAAGCATTCACAGTGGACTCATTTAAAAGAAGTAGCAACTTTACTATGATCGCCGCGCGTCCATACTCGCTGCCTTTCACCCCCTCCCACTGGGTGGACAAGTAAATATCGCTAGTCATTCATCTATTTGCTTGTGTAATCATTCATGATGACGTTGTTGTTGTTGCTTGCCGTTTTGGTGCTAAACGCCGCTACGCACTTGACATTCCTTTGGGAGTTGAGGTCTTATAGCAGCTCTTCTTCGTTAGTTCCTCTTGACTTTGGTAGTTTCATTGCTTACACACACACACACATACTGTTATAAGCGCATAAATATCCACATTTTATAGCTGCTGCTTAAAGTTAATGAAATTTTGTAGCTACTCTGACGTTTTATTTGAATGCTTATGAATACGTTGTAAATACTTTTGCGTTTATTCCTTTATCTCAGCTTGACCTCTGTGCGTTTGTTCTGCAATATAAATGACCTCGGTCCAGATGATGAATTGTGAGAATGAGTCTTATGGGAATCAAAGATACCACAGCTCAACTACACTCACTCTCAGCTCCACTTTTAAATTTATTTTTTCACTCGTCTAACCCTCAACTCGATGGAGAAACACATTTGCAGTTTATTTTTACTTTTATCTATACATACGAGTATATATGCCTATTTTGAGTATGCTTGTGCTGGCTTCGTTGCTTTTCAATTCTAAACGTCTTCCCCAGGCATTTGGCAACATTATTATACTAATTAGCGAAGTTTTCTTCTTAGAATTGGCGACTACTTTAGCGTATTTTGCTTTCATCTTTTTCATTCCAAGTTACTTTTATCTATTGTTGTAGATAGAGAGCTTAGGCAGGAAAATATGTGCGTACCTGGGTTAGGTTAAGTAGATGTAGTTACTGATGCCCTAACAAAGTAGCTCCATTATTGTACCACGATGTTGACCTAATCATTTCACCCACTGTACCAGGTGTGTTAGTTGAAATTTGCCGGTTTTTTCGATAAAGAAAACACTTAATTTTCAGAGGAATCTCAAAATTTTTTTATTCAAAGTATTGACCATTGGTTTCTACACATTTCGCCCATCTCTCAGGCAAATTATGGATACCATTCCAAAAAAACTTTTTCTCTTACGAGGCAAACCATTCGACGAGCCATTTTTCGACTTCTTCAAAATTAGCAAAGTACTGCTCTGCAAGGGTGTGTCCCATCGATGCGAAAAGGTGATAGTCGGACGGGGCGAGGTCTGGAGAGTACGGCGGGTGCGATAATACCTATTTCCCAATTAAGTGTTTTTAATGTGTCTTTCACCAGTTTAGCGGTATGTTCGGCGCGTTGTCATGTTGCAAGATAACTTTGCCATGTCTTCGGGCCCATTCCGACCGTTTTTCGATCAACGATCCGTGTTCACCGTTTTTTGTCGGTAGCGATCCGTGTTCACCGTTTCACCAGGTTTCAACAACTCGTAGTACACCACACCACACTGGTCCCACCAAACACAGAGCATTGTCTTACGGCCAAGGCGATTTGGCCTTGCAGTCGATGGGCCAGCTTCACCAGGGAAAAGCCATGATTTTTTTCGCTTTGGGTTCTCAAAATAAATCCATTTTTCGTCCCCCGTGACAATTCGATGCAGAAAAGATTTCCTTTCGAATCGTTGAAGCAGCATTTCACAAACGGTTTTTCGATTTTCCATTTGTCTATCGTTCAGCTGGTGTGCACCCATTTTCCATACTTCTGGACCTTTTCCATGGCTTTAAAACGTTGGCAAATTGATCCTCGAGTCACATGTAGTGTTTCTGAAAATTTTTGTTGCGATTGGGTTGGATCAACATCCAATTCCTAGCCTTCGAACTTTTTCGTTTCACCAGGATGTTCATTGTCTGTCAAATCGAAATCTCCACTTTTAAGTTGACGAAACTATGTCTCACATGTTCTAATCACTGGAGCATGTTCACCATAAGTTTCTACCAGCAACCGGTGAGCTTCAGCTGCTTTTTTCTTTTGATGAAATAAGAAAAGCAACGAATGCCGCAAATGCGATTTACTTGGAACGAAACTCGACATATTCACTGAGGTAAACAAATATGACGCTATTATTTTGGCGGAATGTGACTTGCGTATTTTTGTAGGTTAATGTCAATAGAAAAAAATTACATACATGCGAAATCATAGAAATTTATACATATTGCTAGCGACATCTACTAGTAAAACCGGCACACTTCAACAAACACACCTGGTATATCCTTTTTGTTTTTCTCTCTCGGAGATTCTATTAGCGTTTTTACATTGACGTTTGCTATCTCAGATAAATCATTTAAGAAAGTAGCTCGTAGCCAATTCTGTTCAAAGCAAGGCAGTCATTTAAAAGTTTCTTCTTCCTCTGAGTATCCTCTGGTGACTACCACAATTTTTGCGATTCGTCTTAACAATCAGTGGTCTACCAGAACTTCTATTACTTTCGATATATCTTACCTTCTGATCTAATTTCGAACAAGTTTGGCTAAATTTTTTGCAGGTCAAGGTGACCGTAAATCTATGTGCGGCCTGCTTAGAAATATATTCTTGAAGATACTGTTTTTATGTAGTGGAAGGCATCTTCGCGGATATGCGTAGGCATGCCATGTCTAGCAAGTTCGTCTGCCTTAAAATCTTCCTCTATGCCTATGTGACCAGGAACTCACTCTTATACTTATAGTATAGTCTATTTTTCTGTCACCTTTTGTTTACATCGGCGACAGTACAGCACAATTATTGAATTTTTTTGTATACAAGCCAAGAATTATAATGGATACTTGACTTTAGCTGACAAAAAACATCTTCTGTCGCGAATTTTGCCTCAACATAATCTACAATCTCCACAACAACTTTAATTTCGGTACAAAAAAACGCTCGATCCAGAAGCCCTTGGGTTTGTTTTTGCAAAACACCACCACCAATCCGCTCAAGCACTAAGAATCAGCCGTTTATTTTTCAATGGTAATTATTCAAATGCCAAAGTCATCCTCCGTTTTGAGGGCTTACATCGCATAGTTATTTTTGATAACCAGATATAAACAGCAAAGGTCTGTGCAGCATGGGATTAAAAGGTACTTTTCGAAGATTTTCGAGTGTCTAAATCGTAGATTACTCTACTGATTTACCTCTCTTAGAAAAAGTGTAGTTACTGCTGCTGTCTGGTAATCCAAAAACTTCAGTACTGGAATGATGAAGATTACATTTAGAGCTTCATCGACTCCGTAATGGGCGCATATTCTTGGAGATGTTTTCATCATGAAGACACCTGCCGAATTCAGAGGAAGCTCTTAATTAATTACTCATGAATTAAAATTTATTTCCGTCTTATCAAAATTACTCTTAGTCTGCTAATGGTCTGTAGTTTTCAAGTAAGGCAACCATTTTGTATTGTATATATTTAAATATTCACTGGCAGATATCCAGTAAGAAGCCAAAGTAAATTTAACTTAGCTTAGGTTTTTTATTTATTTAAAGTCCGGAAGAGATTAACTTGTTAAGAATTCTTTGCGATAAAAAGCATTAAATATTATTTCCATAGGATATATGGTCCTGGACTGACCAATATTCAAAAATTATAGAAAATTATTTTAAATAAAAATTTAGTTAAATTTTCTAATTGCGCAAGAATTGTTGATTGATCTTGACTCAAATATCATCTAATAACTTCTTTTGATATGACTTTGTGAAGTCTTTTTTCAAGAATATGAATTATCAGTTATTGTGGTCATATATTTCGGACCAGAAGGAAGATAGATCGATCCATCCACATTTGCAGCGGTGTCATCAGCACGAATAGCTCAATTGATCTAGCGGCAAAAAGACATAAGCCAACCCAAGTTTGAAACCAAAGTAATAATAGTTTTGTGCTTAGAACCGCTCCAAATGAGACATTGAATGCAATCCTTGTTATTCTGTCACTTGTTTGGCAGGGGTGAGGTCCGTCAGCATTTATTTTAAGGGAACGGAAGCACTAAAGTGTTTAACTATTCAGATTCTTTAAATTTATGAAAGTTTGCACTAAATTGAAATATATACAGATTCTACAAAAGTGACTGATAAGAACGGCTAAGGTACATTCTGAATTAACCCAATATTTTTATTTCGAAATTTCTGCAAATAAATACCAGGAAAGGGACACCTTCTGCCGGAAGTTCGGTACCATAATCACAAAGCCATATAGATAAAAAGAAAATACAAGCAATCTGTTAGCTAGGGATTAATCTTCTGGCAAGCTTCGTCAAAGTTGGAAAAAGATTTGTAAGTCGAGGTAATTTGGATTCTGACAGGACATTTACTGATAGGCCGGAACAACAGAAATGTCAAATGTCTTGCTAAAAGATCACTATGGCTGGTTGGTTGAAGTGATGATTGCTGGGCATCAGCACACCTTGGTTCAAAGCGGGTCCATTGTGATACCACTGAGGATCCTAAGCTGAGCAGTCGCTGCGTTTTGGCCTCCGTTATTTCGCTCAGGTCTCCAAAGGTTGCCGCCCCAAGAGACTTCAACCTACTCCTACAAAGTCCGAGGCATTCGCATAGAAGTTACCTTAAGATTTCAGGTTCTTCTTATTCTCTGCAACTCATGCAGAAATCGTTGGATGGTACGCCAAGCCTCTCTGCGTGCCTGCCGATTAAAATAAGTAAGAATTTGGTATCCTCGCAAAACTTATACGGCTACGTAAACCAACCTTAAGCATTCGATATCAAACGAGGTTTCAGACAAGGTGATTCTTTCTCGTGTGACTTTTTTAACTTATTGCTGGAGAAAATAATACGAGCTGCAGAGTTGAAGAGAGAAAGTACAATCTTCTATAAGAGTGTACAGCAGCTGGTGTACGCCGATGATATTGGCCTCAACAACCGCACCGTGAGTTCTGCTTTCTCCAGACTTGATAAAGAAGCAAAGCGAATGGGTCTGGTAGTGAATGAAGGCAAGACGAAATATCTCCTGTCATCAAACAAACAGTCATCGCATGCGAGACTCGGCTCCCACGTTACTGATACTTCGAGGTCGTAGATAATTTCGTCTATCTAGGGACCAGCATTAACACCAATAATAATGTTAGCCTTGAAATCCAGCGCAGAATCACTCTTGCCAACAGGTGCTACTTTGAGCTGAGTAGGCGACTGAAAAGTAAAGTCCTCTCTCGACGAACGAAAACCAAGCTCTACAAGTCGCTCATCATACCGGTCTTACTATATGACGCAGAAGCGTGGATGATGTTAACATCTGATGAGTCGGTTCTAGGAGTCTTCGAGAGAAAAGTTTTGTGAACGATTTATGGTCCTTTGCGCATTGGCAGACGATGGAACGATGAGCTGTACGAGGTATACGATAACACTGACATAGTTCAGCGAATGAAGAGACAGCGGCTACACTGGCTAGGTCATGTCGTTCGAATGGATGAAAGCACCCCAGCTTTGAAAGTATTCGATGCAGTACCCGCTGGTGGAAGCAGAGGAAGAGTAAGACCTCCACTCCGTTGGAAGGATCAAGTGGAGAGTGACCTGGCATCACTTGGTATTTCCAACTGGCGCCAGACAGCGAAAAGAACAGAGGAATGGCGCGCTAATATTGATTCGGCTATAATCGCGTAAGCGGTGTTAACGCCAATAAAGAAGAAGGAGTGTGTCTTTTCAAAACTTTTTTCCAGGGTATCAGGTGCCAAAAATTCTGCCGCAGTAGGTATTAGTAGCCATGAAGGCTTTAACGGAATTGGAAAAATCTTTTACGATCCCTTCCTGGATACCATATTTAGCTAGCAGACCCACCATAAGCGGACTTGGTCTGCTGGAATTCCTAACAACTCAAGTTGAGAGAGTATTCGAGACGATCCGATCATACCTTTAGTACCTTTATATAAACATTCAGCGTACTTTTATCCGGAGATTTTTGACGGCGTTATAAAAAATTTCATCTTTTCTATTACTAATGACTAATAATGTCACACAGAAATTGCGTAATCACTTCTGTCAACAAGTAAATTTTAGTTAAAATTCAGGCATTTGTGAAAATGGATAGCTTAACAAACGTGACCACGTTTCGTGCTTTAAGATGAGATTATGGTGCACATAATTGTTGCAGAGACTGGATCGGGTATATATATTGTAAGACTTGTGCATCAACGTTTTGATCGCTCCACCTCAAACATCGCTGTTGTGATAGAAAAGTATTGCCGAATAACCGAATGTGCCTATTTCTCGACGTTCTCTGAGTTGGGACTTCCTGGGAGCTGGAATTATGGCGTTTTTTTTCTCACTCGGGAGGAGTAATAAGCAAAATTTGCATATTTGGGCCTCCGAAAATCTTCAAACAACTGAAGAGAGGTCATTGCATCTTAACAACACATACTGTCTGGTGGGCTCTTTGGTCCGGAGGTGTGAGTGACCCTTACTTCTTTGAAAGCTTCAATGTGGCTGTGCAAAAGACCGTGTTTATGCTCATAAACCTTTAACTCTTGAACACTTGAAAACAAAACCGAGAAATGGATAACCTTATGTGATATTTAAAGTATAAAAACATTGGAAAAGGTGAAACTTTTGCTCGATATCTGCAATGGGAGTTAATTTCTAAAGAAAATCAATTACTGGCGTGGTGGTGTGGACTAAGCTATAGATGTATGTATGTATATTGGGCTTGCCTACAACAACTAAAATAGTATGTTTTATGGAGAAGATGAGTGTAAAAGATAATTTTCTATGCAACCAAAATTGCTCTTTTTAAAATATTTCAAATATGCAAAGCCTAGAAAACATATCTAAATTTTTAATAAATATATCTGTTATTCGTATGAGCAAATCTGCAGTACTCCAATAAAAATAGAATATATTTCATATTTGTAGTAAATCTGAGCGAAAGTAATACAAATAGCATGGATATTTTCTTACGGCTCAACCGAATGCAATATTATCCTTTCGGCTATACAGATGTGTACATACATATGTAGATACAACAAAGAGTGCGACTGTTTGCTTACGAATATTTATTTATGCAAGAAATTTTACATTTACTTGCCACTTCTTACTCCCCTCAACCCCACAACAACCGAAGAACAAAGGGGTAATATGAAATTTCAATAACACACTGCAGTAAGAAGAAATGTACAATACGACAATATTATACAACAAATATATAATATTTGCATTACTTTTCTTACACATTTTTATTGCAAGAAATTTATTTTTGAAATGAAAAGTCCACAAAATGGCCAGGGAGCAAAGATTATGCGCATCCAAAGTCCAAGTTATGCGGCGCCACAAGCAACGGCGAAGACTTGAGTGGGTAGGACAGAACAGGACAAGCATAAGAGAGATGAGAGATGAGTGTGTGTACGGAGCTTTAGGGCATACACACATACATATATACTTACGAATTTGTATTTGTTAAAAAATGCGATGCAAGTTGGAAGCGCTCATATGATAGATAATATATCTGCATGTATGTGTGCGTAAGGGAGAGTGAATGTGTTGAGGAAAAATTTATGAAATATTAAGACAAAAAAATACAATATTATTTGTTTTTCTCTCAAAAGCAGGCTGCAGGCCAAATTTCATTTATTTCCATATTTAATATGTAAACAAGGCACTTCAGGAAGCATTCGACATGTTTCATAATTCCCAGTTGCTGCTGTTGCTGTTGTTACTGCTGTTATTGCTAGCACTGCGTTTGTTGCGTAATATACAATATACATACGAGGGGATTATTAACAAAAGTTCGGTAAGGTGACCAGAAAAAAAAATCTCGGATCGCGATGAAATTACTCGTTACTTCAGCAGTGTGGAATGGCGCGTTGTTATGATGTAAAAAGTAGCGCCGCAAATCCTCTTTCTTCCTGTTTTCCAACCAATTTTAGAAAACCTTTTGTAATCACTCTTCGGTGTACCATTTTGCAAATACCTTTTCCAGTGGAATGATCGGGTGTAGTAAATGGACATCATTACTTTTGCTGCTGATTTTTGTTATTTAGATTTTACGGGCGGGGTTGCTCCTGTTTGGTTTCTTATATGTTTAGGAAAAATTGAGCAAAATGCACTCGAGTCTCTTTTTGAGCCTCATTTAAAACTCGTGGTACCCATCGATCAGATTTCTTCGTGTATCCCAGATGATTATTTAATAGCCGTGATACAGCAATGACATTCAATCCCAATCATTTATGTGTCAATCGTGGGTCTTCGTCAATTTTGGGCTTCACCAGAGCTGCAGCGACGTCATCAGTGGATGAATTTGGAATCTTCGGAACCACTTAGAACCAGTCTTTTAAGTCGAGAGCAATCGTTCCGTATGCAATTTGGCATTAACTGAATATTTATATTGGCTGTAAATTACACCGAAACCCGAAGAGAATCACATGGTGAATTTCTGTTTGCGTTGGGAGTGGAATTTCGTCTGACCTACCCTCAGCTTACTTGAGTTTTCTCAACTCCATTTTAGCCGATCTTTCCAAAAATTGTAAGAAAGACTAATATAGTAATTGCAAAGGTTGTTTTTTTTTGAGATATAACAAAATCAA
Organism: Ceratitis rosa; assembly: GCA_037013455.1. Taxonomy (NCBI): domain Eukaryota; kingdom Metazoa; phylum Arthropoda; class Insecta; order Diptera; family Tephritidae; genus Ceratitis; species Ceratitis rosa. The sequence continues at coordinate 10,483,753 of JAWMAG010000005.1, read as the reverse complement.
CTTGAAAGACATCAACCGACCGAACTTTTGTTAATCCCTTCGTATGTATGTATATACACGTGAAAATGTATAGGTATGCCCATGCATGTGTATATGCACATTCTGGCGTGGGCTTGGAAAGTACTTAGCTGAATGAAGAATAGCCAGTGAGAGATGGATGAAGAGATTGCAAGTGTGTGTTATCCATATTGTTGTTTTTGTTGCTGTTATTTAAATAAAAATAAAAACTGAAAACAAAGAATGTACATAAAAAGGCTTACCACTCCATTTACTAGTATTTTAATTTTGTTGTTTCAATGTGCACTCGTGGATATATTTATAAACCCATACCATACATACATATATAACAATTGCCGGTATTGGCTCAGTAAGGCAAAATAAAAAATAAAAGTTTTTTTTAAGTGTTTAAATTTTAATTTTAAGCTTTTTTATCATGAAATATCTATCTCTCTTATAACTTCTCTTGAATTTACGTTATGTAAAACATACGTAGACTTTGCGGAGCATCCACAGGACCGGCAGCTGTGGCAAAAGATGCAATCAGAATATTCCATGTGTGCTAGCATGCGAGTATGTAATTCCATTGTGAGTTTGTTTGCCTACATAAATGCATGCATTTTGTTACATATGTATGGTTGGATACCTGCATTATAAAGAACAATACATATAGTTCTGTCGGCTTGTATGAACCAAACAAAATTTCAAGAAAATTTAGATCATAAAAACATCTTGAAACCTTTAATGATCATATCAAAATTTATAGTATTTATGTCCTTCTAGGATTAAATATTAATTTTCAATTCGGAAAAATTGGTTTGGTTGGATTTCATTGATTTTCGGTGAAAATGTTTATTCGAAGGAATAATACCAAAGACGCTGAGAAGCTTTTTTGACGAATTTTTTACCTAAAACCTCATCTCTAAACAAATCGGTTGTGGGAGAACTATATGATTTCGATATTTTTTAGCATCAATGTTTACAGAATACTAAATCTGTGTATATGTGCACCTAGTTTAATTAAAATATCAAACAGACCAACAGACGTTATTTTGCTCAAATCGGAATTTACACACCTCGGACTAAAGTTAATATTTCATTTCCATTATATAAAAAGTACACAGAGATGGAGGTCAAAAGCTGGAGTAAGAAGAGCTGGTCAAGCCTGACGAATGAGACGATAATCGAAATTTTCATAAAAAGCTGCGGCAACCTGCAGTCTCAAGGCAGGAGTACAGTCTTATAAAAACCGAAGAAGCGATCTAGTGATTTATGCTCAGAGCTTACTTAGTTTCTTGAGGGACCACTTCTGCAGCGTGCTATATTGTAGCACAACTGACAAGTTTGGAGTTGGCCAATCCGAATCCCTAATCGATGACAATGGACTGTACATTCCAGCACTTTGCTATGATAAACTATGATGAAGGAAACACATGCATTAATCCGGTGTTGTGACCTGGTATGTTATACCTATGAACACTATTCTACATTAAATCAAGCTTACGTCAATGTAACTTTTTTTAAATTAGAGGCATAGCTAATGTATATGTACACATAACTTTTGAAAAATAAAAACTTATTTAGTAAAAAAGCGACTAATACATCTTCTATAAAAGAAAACGAAAATATGCATCCTAAAGTCAGAGTCAGAAAATAATAACTCTCTTTGTACAAACACAATTTCTTTTTAACTTCTTGAAAAAAAATTATAAATCAAAAAAAATAATAATTTGTTTTCTCATATAAAAATTATTTGCTATTGAGATCAACGACATATCATAATGTGACATTTTTTGCTCTTTAAAAGCATACAACTATGGGAGCCCATAACTGAACAGTATGTACCAAACTGTTGTGTGGTGAGCTTCCTTAATATCCTGTACAAGGCCATACCTAGCGTACTTTGTTAGTTTTAAAGGTTCGAAATTCAGAAAAGACGACTTTTCATAGTGTGAGCTTTTCAAATACTTCGACGAAGAACTGACAACAAAGTGCATACGTATAATACCTTATTTGCAGACCACGGAGCATGCGTGACGATTTCTCTGGCCAATCCAATCCAATTACCGCACATAAGGTTCTATAAAACGTGTGAAAAGCTAAAGTATAAAGATATTAACCATGTGCCAAAAATGTTGGAAAAGACCTGTGAAAAGAGAATCGACACACCCACCTCTTTGTCGATTTTAAAGCAGCTTTCGATAGCACGAATAGGAGCTGCCCCCTTTTTGTCTGAATTAGGTATCCTCGCAAAAATTATATGGATGTGTAAATTGACTTTAAGCACCACTAAAATCTCCGTCAGGATCGGGAAGTTTGATGCCAAACGAGTTTCCAGACAAAGTGACGCCTTATCATACTACTTCTTTAATAATAGGTGTAGTAAAAAGAAATCCATTATTTTTTAATTGCTTTAATTTTTTCTTTTCGTATCCAACCTAATTCAAATTGTTCCAAACGGTTTTTTACATGAGGATCGGACTCGAAAATGTCCATGATTTTATCGAAATTTTCGACAGTTGGCCTTCCACTCCGTGAAGTAACTTTTACATCAAAATGGCCGGAAACCGAAATTGTCCATGATTGACTGTAACAGTATCAGGAAATAAACGCTCAACACGTTTTCAGCAGCCAGGCTTGCGTTTTCACCTTAATCGAAGAAACACTGTAAAATATGGCGCATTCTCTTTTTGCTAGTGCTGATCTTTGACATACGCTCAAACAAAACTGAACAAAACCAATCACAAAACTTTCAGAAAAGTTTTTTTAGTACGAAGTGTCGTCTTTCTAACGTCATCTAGCGGAACCCGATCGGACTTATACAACGCGAGATACAGATAATTAACGCCATCTATTGGAAAGATAATGGATTTCTTTTTACTCCATCATTATATTGCTTGAGATAATAAAACAAGTTAAAAAAGAAGGTACGGCATTATAAGTAATATGTGTGTGAAACTACTGGCGTGTAATGATTTGCTATCGGGTCTGGTAGAGAAGCAGGATAAGACGAAATATCTTCTGGCATCAAACAAACAGTCATCGCATATGCAACTCGACTCCCAAGTCCTTATTCACAGTCATAACTTCAGGGTCGTAGATTATTTCGTTTTATCTTGGAACCCGTATTAATACCAACAATAACGTCATCATTCCGGTCCCACAATATGGTGCAGAGACATGGACGATGTAAATATCTGATGAGTCGGCTTTGAGAGTCTTCGGGAGAAAGATTTTTCAAACGATTTTTCGTCCTTTGTGTACTAGACGTAGACGTACCGTAGACGATGAAGCGTTGAGATGTGTGCTATATTCAGCGAAATTGACAAAGTTCAGCGTATCAATAGACAGCGGTTTGTCATTTAGATGGATGAAAATACTAAAACTTTGAAAATACTGTATGCAGTACTTGTCAGTGGAAGCAATAAAATCAGCTGAGGAAGAATCTGTCTTTACTTGTTGTCTCCAATCGCTGTCAAATAACGAGAAAAAAAGAAATGACTTCTTTGCCGATTGGGTCATAAAAGTCAATAAAAAATATATTGAACCAGGTGCCCATGGAAGACATCATTGGTCACATCATCCTTCTCATCGGTCAGGGCATGTGCAGAAATCAGCGAAACATTGATGTTGCTATTGTTGTGGTCGTCGTCTCTAAGAAGGGGATGGTATTAGTTTTAATTTTAACGAGGATTTAAGCCAGCAGGTTGACACTACATAACCACTGAAACGATTTTTGGTCGAACTCCTCCTCCAATTTGTAGTATGCGTATTAGCATTTTTCCAACAAATTGAAGGAATTGGAATTTTTATTTCTGCTCGGGAATACACTTGGAGGGGCTGACCATTTTGGCAAGAATTAATTATAATTTTAGCTGTTTATTTGACAGCAACCAAACTCAAGTTGCACCGCATTGTGGCACGAACTGATAAACGCTCGGTATGAAAACATTATCAGATGACAAAAACTAAACATTTGAGCGGTAACCATAACTGCCACATCCCATTTAAAGCATTTTTCCGTGAGTATCGCAAACTTAAGACAGTGCAGTTCTATTCAAAAAACATATTTTCTAGGTATGCACGTATATAACTACCCCCCTTAGTGAAGCATCCACTTCAGTTAGCTACCCTTTCTGGGTTATTTTTCCGAAATTTATATTCATGAACAATATTTACATGCCATTTTGTATGCATAAAGTGCAAGAGACTTGCACAAGTTCACGTAACCATGTCAGTGCACACTTTTATGTACTCGTATTCATTATAAACTGATTTGGCCGGCATACGCTTTCAGATATGCTTAATTGAAACTAACTGTAATACTCGATATTTAATTTTCACGCAAACCATATGCGAGGCAAAACCAAGTGTTGTGAGAGAAAAAAAACATCAGAAAAAAAAACAACAGTAAACGAGGTGTGGAAAAAGTGTGTAAAGTGTAAGAAGCACATAAAGACTGCAATAACAACAACAAGCAAGCTTAACAAGCACGCCACTTTCACTGGCTAGCTTGCCGATGGACGAACGGACGAAGGACTAACTGACCATTCGGCAATTGTTGAGTGCGCGAGAGTGCGGAAAAATCTACTTTGCCTCGTTTAAGCAACATTTCCGGTCAGCGCCGCTAAAACAATAATGGCAAAAACTAAGGTAAGTAACACGCGTGTGTGCTCTACACAGATGGCAAGGTGTTAAGAGTGGAGAGCTGCCGATGAGCCGAGTTGTTTGCTTTAAAATGCAGCTTAAATTCACTTGGTCTGCACTTTTTATACAACTTTTCACTCTCATTATTTTTTGCATTTTATTTTCATATAAAATTTGAAATGAGTTTCCTCACATACATACATATATACTTAAAGAAGCCCTTATATTGTATGTAGGGTTATCCATTTCCTGGTTTAAATAGTACAGCAACCTATTTTTACATCTATCAAACTTTACTGCCAACCCAAACATGTTTGTTTTAATTAAAACTCAGGCATTCATGAAAATGGATCGCTTAATAATTGGTAAAAATTTAAAGAAATTTTTAAATATCGGATCGGTTAAGGATATTGTAAAGCCTATACATCAGCGCTTTGCTGGTTCCACCTCTTATATCGCTACTGTAAGTAAGCCAAAGACCCGAGTGTGTATATTTCCTGACGTTCTCAAGAGCTGGGACTTTCTGACGGCACATTAAGGCGAATTTTGTTCCTAAACTTACACTTACGTCCATATAAAACCCAGGTGACAGAACAACTGAAGCCAGCTGACCATTCACAACACCATACCTACGACGATTGGGGCTTGATAAATATAAGCTGTACTAGCAATGAGTCCCCAAACCAACTAATTCTATACAGGGGTAAAATATATACTCCACGCGGACTAAAATTAATCCAAAGCTATCCACAATCCTTACAAAAAATATGGTCCAAATAGCGTTGCGATCACCATTTAATACAGTGGCAAGGTTCCACAAACCCTCTGTGACTTCGTACTTAGAATGGTATAGTCCTGTTCTACCCCACACAGAATCTACGTCAACTCAAACCCAACAGTACTGCATGGTGTTCAACTTAGACTGGGGAAAAAAGCCAAATTTCTACGACTCATCTTAGACCAGAAGCTAAACTAGCCCCAAGATTTGTCGACGTTAATATGTATCAGTGGTGCACAGAGGGGCACGCCACGTAAGGCTCTAAATGTAATACTCAATATCTTGCCACTCTACTTGATGGTATATCAGTCGTTAACAATACCTACACTTCGTCTAAGAGGGTTGAATCAATGAACCATTCAGCCATGGGAGCACTCCAAAATATTGGATGAATGCGATTTTATACAGGTTTCTTCTCAGGGGATAATCGAATGGACTCTTTTTCAGGCTACCTGACTATTGCAGTATTTTCCAGGTGCTCACTTACAATGACCTTCATTTTTACTAGAGATGCCCAGACTGTCTCTCACGTGAGCCCCTGGTCACAGGGATATCGAGAGAAACTGTAAAGCTGATAAACTTGTTAGGCAAGGTACGGCCAACCAGATTCTTCTCAATAAAGAACACATTAGTATACCTTTTGCCACTTTCACTGCAACTTGCCGCAAATCTGGACACACCTGGCTGAAATGGGATAAAAAGAGATCACATGACATTTCAAAAGCAATAGGAATACTGACAGGCCACTATCCGATAGAACGACAAGCGAGAAGACTAGGGGCTCCTTAAAGAAGATGCTGCAGATGATGCAAGGAGGATGAAACGATCACCCGTCTCGTCTTTGCGACTCTCCTACTTTGAGCAGAGCTAGGTTTCGGAATATTGGGACAAGGATCTATGGAGATTCATTAGTGAATCAGAATGACTGGATAATGAAGCGTGGTGGTCAAGTTTTTGTGGTCGCACAATCAACCTTAGTAAGGCCGCAGTGGTAAAAAGCTGGTAAGACATAATATTTATCACATAACATTTTTCAATATGCGCATTTATTCTGCTCGCATTAGAATATATTAGCTCAAACTTCGGCACTTCTTTTGTGACACAGTAGTACCCACCAGCGAAACGAAACGAAACACACTCAATTCTAGTTTCATTAATTTTTCGTATACGAGTATAAAGTTTATTGCGCACTTGTAACTTCGTTTGGTAATTACGATCTTTAAAACACCAGAAATAATTGGCTAACACCAAGCTGGCAGCGAGCCTTAAGCTTGTCTAATAATTAATTACATCAGGGTAGCTATTGGATTACTCCAATGAACCATGTAGTCAGCAACTATTTGCAGGGTTTCACTCATACATCCATAAGTGCTTGGTAGATAGGCAGTCTAGATAGCACAGAGCTTAAATCAACAAACATATCTATGTAATCTTTGTGGACAAGCAAACCTGTTTATATTCATTCATTTGAGGTGTTAAATTTTCAATTTGCATAATTACTGAAGTTTCCACTGCCAAAACAACACTGCTCGAACAAACCAACATATCTATAGATAAAGGGTGGTTAAATTTCAAGGGCCGATGTTTTTTTTGTTTTGAATAAAACACAAACTATTTAGGAAATTATTGAAATTTTATTTTATTATGATATATTGGTATTACTCAATTATGTATGTAACAAAATATCGGCCAAATGAGCGCCGCGACCTCGGCGGCACACCTCCATACGATGGTCCAAATTTTCGATGACGCTAAGGCATAATGGAGTTTCTATGCCGTTAATGTGCCGAATTATCTCATCCTTTAGCTCTTGAATTGTTGCTGGCTTATCGACGTACACCTTTTCTTTCAAATAACCCCAGAGAAAAAAGTCCAACGGTGTCAAATCACATGATCTTGGGGGCCAATTGACATCACCATTACGTGAGATAACACACATAATAAGTTTGGATAACTTTAACACGTTGTTGGATTGTGTTTCTCTCCATGGTTCAAATTGAGTAAGTCTGAAATAGAGAAATATCAAATTAAATTCGGAAAAAAACTTGGCGTTTAGGTGTGGTTCACATTCAACATCGGCCCTTGAAATTTAACCACCCTTTATATGACTGTGGAATAGTTTACACTACATACCAGCCTTGCAAAAGACAATTTATTAACGTTGACGACGTTGGACAACAGTCAAGGTAAATAGAAAATTTGTTTTTTGAGAAGTAAAATTTTCAAACGCTCCTATCAACCAAACCTTACAGAGACATGGTTTGTACGTGAAGGCGGAAATGCTCAACAGGGGGTCATTCTCTTGGTTGGCCGTATGAAGCCACCGATTATCCACAGATAACAATTTGAAATCTCCTGACAGAACGGAGCAGCGAGCTAACAATCGAGAGCGATACTAATGCCCACCATAAACATCAATGAAATAATTGAGTAACTTTTCAACTATCTTCTATCTACCAATTTGGTAATATATAATATAAATTTTTGATCCTTGACCATCGGTTTGTTGAAATAAAGATGGATCTAACCAATGTTAAAACAAATCCAAGAAGGAATTCTGGGCGTACTGGTCGAGAGTTATATTAGCATACTAAAACTAATCTACTGAGCAGGCGCAGACTAATTTTTTTATCTTCTGGATAATCTAAATTCTTGTTCAAAAGCTCTAAGTCGGGCATATCCAATACGAGTATTGTGAAAAAAGTCCAAACCGCGTTTTTGAAATTGGGCACATTCCGATGATCATGTAAAGTAATTATTGGCGCTTTGTAACCGCTGATGCGATTATCGGCCGAGCTCCTCCTCCAATTTGTGTTTTTGCGTCTTGATGTTTTTCCAGCAAATGGAGGGACCTACAGTTTATACTAAGCTGTCTCCGAACGGTTGTTGGTATTTTTATGAGGAGTCTTTATTTCATGTCAGAAATACACTCGGAAGGCTTGACATTCCCTGCCAAGGGGTGACCGCAATCAGAAATTTTTTATTAGTTTTTTATTTAAATTAATTTTTTATAACTTTCGGATATTGGTCAGACCAGGACTCGAGCCTTGGCCTTTCGAATTGCCATATGCAAAGCTAACCGCTCGGCTATCGCGGCCGCCAGGAACATAGAGGGAGCTCTTTTATAGGGCTAAGAGAATATCCGAAGACTTTGGCTGGAAAGCATATAAAGATGAACTCAGGGTCTATACAATATCTATAAGGATGATGAACAAATTGTTTTAAAGATTGCGATGTTTTTGAGGGAATGACGAAAACCACAAGGATAAGGAAAGATTTTATCAAATCCTCAAATTCAAAAGATTTTCAGCAAAAACAGGACAGTACCTGGACTTCTTCTGCAAATGATACCATAGATCTACTTCAAAATACTCACTTCTTAACAACTCGCAAACTCCTGCGAGTGCATCTTTTCTGTTAAGGGCCAAGATAGCTCAAAGCTATATATGTAGCTTGCTTAAAATTTAACCATATTTGACTCGCATGAAGATGAACATTAGTTGTTTTTATTCCCAGTGTGGCTTTAGACCTGGTAAGTCAACTATTGACCAGATATTCACCATGCGCCAAATCTTGGAAAAGACCCGTGAGAGCCGCCTTCGACAGCACGAATAGGAGCTGCCTTTATGCCGCTATGTCTGAATTTGGAATCCCCGCAAAACTTATACGGCTAAGTAAATTGACGTTAAGCAACACTAAAAGCTCCGTCAGGATAGGGAAGGACCTCTCCGAGCCGTTCGATACCAAACGAGGTTTCAGACAGGGTGATTCCTTATCGTGTGACTTTTTTAATTTAATGCTGGAGAAAATAATACGAGCTGCAGAACTAAATAGAGTAGGTACGGTCTTCTATAAGAGTGTACAGCTGCTGGCGTAGGCCGATGATATCGACATTATTGGCCTCAACAACCGCGCCGTGAGTTCTGCTTTCTCCAGACTTGATAAAGAAGCGAAACGAATGGGTCTGGTAGTGAATGAGGGCAAGACGAAATATCTCCCACGTCACTGTTGACAGTCATAACTTCGAGGTCGTAGATAATTTCGTCTATCTAGGAACCAGCATTAATACCAACAACAATGTCAGCCTTGAAATCCAACGCAGAATCACTCTTGCCAACAGGTGCTACTTTGGGCTGAGTAGGCAATTGAAAAGTAAAGTCCTCTCTCGACGAACGAAAACCAAGCTCTACAAGTCGCTCATTATACCGGTCCTACTTTATGTCGCAGAAGCGTGGACGATGTCAACATCTGATGAGTCGGCTCTAGGAGTCTTCGAGAGGAAAGTTCTGCGAACGATTTATGGTCCTTTGCGCATTATCAACGGCGAATACCGCAGACGATGGAACGATGAGCTGTACGAGCTATACGACGATATTGACATAGTTCAGCGAATGAAGAGACAGCGGCTACGCTGGCTAGGCCATGCCGTCCGAATGGATGAAAACACTCCAGCTTTGAAAGTATTTGATGCAGTACCCGCTGGTGGAAGCAGAGGTCTTCCTCTCCACTCCGTTGGAAAGATCAAGTGGAGAGTGACCTGGGTGCACTTGGCATTTCCAACTGGCGCCAAACAGCGAAAAGAAAAGATGAATGGCGCGCTGTAATTGCCTCGGCTATAATCGCGTAAGCGGTGCTAACGCCAATAAAAAAAAAAGAAAAAAAAAAAAAAAAAAAAAAAAAGGCATTTATAATTGCTAAAACAACTTTAGGTCCATAAGCCTTTCGAGTTGAATCCTTAGAGAGAATCTTAGTAAACTATTTTTCTCGGACCATTATTAAGAGGCTACTGTTAAATGCTCACTACACCTATTAGGAGGGAAAATCGAGCTTCATTGGAAAACCTCTAAAGGAATTAGTTTTGTAACCTTTCTAGAGGGGGTTTTCAACAACAACTTACCAAATGCAGTTATAGCTACATTGTTGAGTTTAGGAGTAGACACTCTATTAGTGGATTTTAAAAACTAACTGCTATTAAGCAGGGTTTTGACCATGAACATGGAAGAGTCTCAAATATCCAGATGTGTAAGCAGAGGTACTCCAGAGGGCGAAGTTCTATGTCTAGACACAACTGGCCAAAACGGGATAAGAAGACATATACTCCTTTAAAAAGGAGGGGCAAGTCCAAGTCTTGACAGTTTATTTTCCGATGACATGCAAAGCTTCCAAGGGCTACCTAGAGGAGATGCTACAGAAGGGTTATTTTGTTGGATAGCGAAGCGTAATGGTAAAGTATGGCGTCACAAAAGATCTTAGGAGAGCCTAAGTGTAATCGATGCGATAGACCTTAGCGAAGAGTGTTCACAAAATATGTTTAATCTTCACAATTTTACTTACCCAACTTGTTTTTTTATGTGTGAGGCAAAAAGGTTTCAATATTTTGGTTTGTTAGGCAATTTTATTAATATCGATGGAAATTACTCTAAGAATTGCCTTCCAATTTTCTGTAAAAATTCAATTTGGGGCTATTATCAGCATTAATATTGTATAGTAGTTTGACCAAAGGCAACGTCGTTGTCCATCAGCAATCGTATTCACCAGATTTGCCACCATGCATCTGTTTCCACTTTCCAAGGTTCAAGAGATTTACTTAAAGATGAAATTTTTCTTTTCTTCAAGAAACCAAAAAATGCAAACCTGTTTCGAAGATTGAAACACATACTCACACTTTTAAATGGGATGTCCTAAACTATCCCGCGTATTCTTCTGATCTAGAACCATCAGATTGCCATCTCTCCCTGGAGCTGCACATGTGTGGAAAAAGGTTTTCAACCGACGACGAGGTAAAGGAGGAGGTGAGGAAGTGGACGAACGATATTCTGCTTTACCACCCATCAGGCGTCGCAGCCGGCGAATGTTTATTCCGCAGGATTGTTGTGACCACTGCAGCCCGCTTAATCCCGGCAGACCGAATCGCGGAAATTCAACCAAATTTCCCGACGGAAGCGGCGGTTCTAGCATCAAGCCGCGACTCCATTCGTAACGCTGATCCCGGTAATCCAGACCGACTGGAAATTTCATTCGGTGCCATCTCCTCATTGGACCCAAAAAATACGTGAGTTATTTGAGCCAACTCTTCACACTACATCCTTCGGTTGACGAAATGAAATGACGAGTAACCCGCCAAATCTATCGGCGCGACGTAATAAGGATGCTGATGCTAAGCCATCTAAAAAATACCCGAAGTGTGGAAAATGGGCAGGGTGGTCTCGCTACCAAAACCGGGGAGACCAGCCTTCAAAGCAGAGTCCCATCGGCCGCTATCTCTCCTTTTCCTTGTAGCGAAGACACTTGAGGCGTTACTGCTTCCGACATTTACACACTATCTGAGTCCAGCAGCACATCAGTATCAGACAGTCAATGGCCTCAACTAAAACTCATACCACCGGGGTTGAAGAGGTGGATCGTGGGCTACCTGAGTGTTCGTCAAACATCGGTAGAATTTCGGGGTTAAACATCAAAACTCAGGAAGATTAAGCAATGGGTTCCGCAAGGTAGTGTCCTCGGATTGAAAGTGAATGGTTGTCTTGACGACCTATCCCTCTCCTCAACCTCACACCAACTACGAATACAGCCGATCAAATTCTCGGCTAACGTTTCACCACCCGGACTAAGGAGTACAGGCTCTAACACGATGTGAAGGCCGATGGCGTCAAAATACCCACCACAAACAACCCAAAGTTACTGGGAGTCAAATTTGACAGCCTGCACTTCTTCACACCGCATACGACCGCAATTTCCGCAAAACTCCAGAGACGCGACAAAATCCTCAAAGCGCTTATTGGTAGCACCTGGAGAAAAGACAAAAGAACGCTGCTGGCAACCTCCAAAGCAATTGGCCGGCCGTCCGGTCGTTAACTATGCTGCCCCGATCTGGGCACCGAGGACAAACGAGACGCAGTTAATATTGTCGTTACAATATATAGAAAAAAAGCTTAGTCTATGTATGTACTGAATATCACGGGTTTTTAAACCTTAACAAATTCAGTATATTGTCTTTCTGGATATGCCTCGTATGACGAAGTAGCTAATAAATGTGTATTAAATTTTCAATAATAATGAATGCTATAAGTATTGTATTTTTTATGTTTTTAGCACTGAAAGCCTACCTCATCGGTTTACTTCTGCCACTCCGTACTTGGTGAAGGTGAAATGGAATGAGTGTGAAGCTAGCTATGTATCGACTAACTTAAATTTCTAACCACTCCAACTTTTCCTCTTTCCCTTTATTTTTCTTCCCCTCCCTTTCTGTTACTCCTACTTTGCACCTCAGTTTCCTTCAGTCATTTCACTTTTCTTTGTTTTTTGTCACATAATTCACCGTTCCGGTGTTGAACGGTTCGCCTGTCTTAGGTCCTAACCTGATCGACCCCTTCAAATCGTCACCTCCGCTGCCATTATCGTCGCTGGTCACCAACATTGCTGTTCACCAGTTCGCCAGTTCGCCAGTTCGCCACGCCATACCGACGAGTGTAACCCCAGAACGGCTTATTTCCTTCCTTCCGCGCTGTTGGCTAACACGTCGTCCTGCTTGTCCGTCGCAGCGTATTTTGCTACTTTCTGCCTTCCAGGCAAACACGTTTACATACTTTTTCTGCTTTTGTTATTTTTTGCCTCTTTGTTGCTACATCAATATACTTTTGCATGCTTACGGCCAACAACCTGTCGAGAAATCTGCATACATACTCGTTTAACGGTACCTTTGTTCGTTTTTAAGTGGATGTGTATGTGGATGTGGATGTGTATGTGTATGTAGGTATATGTTGGTTTGTTTAGTTTTTGTCTTTGCTTTCACTTTTTATTTTATATTTTTTTTTTTGTTTCTGTTTTTGTTTTGTCTTTTACTGTTACCACTGTTCGGGTGTTGTAAAAAGGTCACACTTTGCATGCGGCGAGTGCATAAATTATCTACAAGCGTTTTTCCATTTTTACATTCATACATAAATTTCCTTCGGTTTTGATTTACTGTCGCATTTTTTTCTTTTTTTTATCTAAATGTACCATTGTTCCATTCCGTTTTTTTTCACCAGTGATGTCCTCGGCTCTTGCTAACATTTTTATGCCATTTTACGATTATTTGGGTAATATTTCACGAGCGTATTCTATGCGTAGCTATAACCTTGTATACCTACATATATACCTATACTTATGTGTATACGTCACGGAATGTAAAAATATTGGTTTTGATATCTTCTTTCAGAATGTTGCAATGACAGACTCAAATTTAAGCTTCCTAGGAAATAGTTTTTTGCTAAGAAAATATCCTTTTCTACTACCAATGACTTATTAGCCTTATTACAGCAAGAATCAAGGTACTCCAAGCTTAATCTAGCATAGAAGTCTGGAAATAATTGATAAAAAAGCTACCATTTTGAAGACTTTACTTCTGAACCAGTGTTTGATTGCAATCTCACGGGAACAGATCCCTGGTGACTTACCAGCTTTCCATCTAGTGGTATTAAATGAAATGAAATAAATAGCAAATCGGAAAAAGTTTACCCGATCGAAAATTAAATACTGAGCAAGTTAAGTAACCGTAGTCCTGTTGATTGTCCTAAACGGGGCTAGGTCACCGAAAGGGTAACAGCCCTATGCCAGATAAAATCCGACTCAACTGCGGTACGTAGAACGTAGTGTTACTATTGGATTTTGGAAACCCCTCATAATCGCCGAGCTTGAAGAGGTGGACCATGGGCCACTGGGATCGCCAGTAATCGGTAGATTTTCGAGATCAAACATCCAAACTCAGAAATATTTAACAAAGGGCTTCACAGGGTAGTGTCATCTCGCCAATGTTGTTTAACTTCTATATCGTGAAACTCTCTCCGCCACCAAAAGGGGTTTCACCAGCAGCACTAAAAAGTACCGGCTCGAACTTGAACGTGAAGATTCCTACTATTAACAACCCGAAGTTACTGGGAATCACATTCGACAGCTTGCATACCTACACTCTGCATAGGATTGCAATTTCAAAATATTAGAGATCGTTAGCTGACAGCACTTGGGGAAAAGACAAAGAAACGTTGCTGGGAACAAGCAAAGCAATTGCCCGGCCGGTGGTAAACTATGCTCCTTCAATCTGGACGGCGGAGACTGGAAGTTCCCATAACCGGACTGGGAACCCCCTGATATCGCCAGAGCACCACTTGCACAGCGAAGCATCTATGCTACCAATTAAAGAGCATATCGCTTTGCTGTGCAAGTAACATCTGCTGGGTTGCTAACGTGGATATTATAGTAGATTAAACTTCTACTTATTTAGACTTGACCCCGACATACCCAACATATTTCCTACATGCAATGAGCCCCATAAAACCAACTCAAACCTCCTTCCCTTTGGTACGAACCCGTCGAAGCAGCTCGTTTCCTGGACTTCCTGTTAGAGGACCTTGATAACTTGGATGGATCTTGTCTGCTCTTTAGTGGGGGTAGTGAACTGATACAACAACAACAAAAACAACAACTTTAGTAATTAAGAAAAGAGGAAGCCATGTATTCTACGCTAGCACTTGCCTTTCTTGCAAAGTAGTTATTCTCCTATAGATAAATTGCTTAAGGCTAGATGTGTCATTAAACTCAAATACGGTTTAAATTATTGATGTCACCATGTTTGAATTGACAGATCAATGATTAAAAGTATTCCATCAAACCCTTCTTGGTAAAATGGTTACTTTTTGCGGCCCCAAAATACCAAATTCCGTTTAATGAAGTTCGGTTGTTTGGAAGTTCGTCATCCGATTTTTACCTCTAAGTGGCTCGGTAACATAGCTTCAGAGCAGGCTTAGTCGACGACCTCAATGTTATCTAACAGTAAGGCCCAAAAAGGTGCTGCTGCAACATATTTTGACCAGAGAAAGAGAACGGTACTCGATGACTGGGTTTGATATGGTTTCAAAAAGGTGTCGAGGGTTCATGGATGCATGATATGTTTTAGATATTAAATATTTCGGTATCAAATATCAGTAGAGGAAACTTATTGGATCAGTGCGGCTTTAGGTCTCGTAAATCCACCATTGTTCAGATATTTACCGTGTGCCAAATCTTAGAAAAGACCCGTGAAAAAGAATCGATACACATCACCTTGCCATCGATTTTATGCTGACAGCACAGTAAGGACTTGCCTCTGCGCCGCTTTGTCGGAATTTGGAATCTACGCAGAATTTATGCGCCCATATGAACTGACGACGGACAACATCAGTTGGGCAGTCGGTGCCAAACTAAGTCTCAGACAGGGCAACTCTCTATCGTGTAATTCAATTTCATGCTGGAGAAAATCATAAGAGCAGCAGTAGTAAATCGGCAAGACAAGAGTGCACAACTACTGGCGTATGCCGATGACATTGGTATCAACCATGCTGTGAATGCAGACTCCTCTTTAAGAACCTAAAGCTGCCGGCGTTTGCCTGTGATTTCATATAACTAGGCTCCACAGGCGCGCCATAATTTCTGCTGTCCCAAGACTGGGTCTGGTTGTGAACGAAGACATAACTTTTGACAGTCATAGGTTTGAAGTCGCATATAATTTCGTCTATCTAGGGACCAACATTGAAACCATCAACAATGTTAGCCTGAGAAACCAACGCAGAATCACTCTTGCCAATAGGTGCTACTTTGGATTAAGTCGGAAAGATAAGTCCTCTCTATACAAAGAAAGACCAAACTCGCTCATTGTTACCGTCCTGCTATATGGTGCGGAAGCATGGACGATGACAACCTCTAATGAGGTGGCCTTAGGAGTCTTCGAGAGAAAATTTTTGCATACGATTTACGGTCCTTTGCGTATTGGCAACAGCAAATGTCGCAGACAATCGAACGATGAGCTGTTCGGTTCTACGATGATATTATTTTAGAACAGCGAATCAAGAGACAATGGCTGCGTCATGTTATCCTAATGGATAATTCCAAAGAGAAGAACCGAATGGCGCGCTATTATTTTTTCGGCTATAATCGCTTAAGCGAAGCCTACGCCAATGAAGAAGAGGCCACCCAAATGAAGAGATTTATTGAAATTGTTGACAGACTCTCTGATCTCTTTTTGACTGAGCTCTCTAGCCTTAGTCTTTTTTGAGCACTTTATCCACTACATCAAGTCGTGTGTCATGAATAGCACGTTCGATATTGACTTTTAAAGCTTGAAGAGACTCTGGTTTATTGCTAAAGACCAATGACTTCAAATAACCACACAAGAAGTAGTCTAATGATGTTAAATCACAACTTCTTGGAGGTTATTCAATGTCACAATTGTATGAAATAATCGAATATCCAAACCTTTCTCATTATAATTCCGTTGTTGCCTGTGCTGTGTGACACGTAGCCCCGTCTTGTTGGAACCAGGTATTGTTAAGATCAACTTCTTCCAATTGTGGTCATAAAAAGTTAGATTGATCTATACCGCTCTCCATTGACAGTAACGGTGCTAACAGCTTCATTATGAAAGAAGTACGGACAAGCTATCAATTTAGGTGAATGTAATGATTGTTCATGAATAATTTGTGGATTTTCTGGTGAGAAGATTTGACAGTTTTGTTTATTTACCGCATCACTCAGATGAAAGTGAATCTCATCGGAGCAGATGTTTTTCCTAAAACAATCGTTATCGTTTTCAAGTTGTGGTTTATGTTGTTTGCGAACGTTGTTATTGAGTATATCTTGCCATGATGAAATTGTAAACATTAATGAATACAATGAAAAAAAAGGCAGATCATGACATATAAGAAATTGCCAAAATGGCACTTAGAAATCATATCATCCCTATTGAAAAACGCTTTATTAAATATTATAAAACAAAGTCTTCCTCAGTTTCTCAAAAGCTATTGCACGGATATTGATGAGTTTTTCACATATGTATATACTGAGTGTGAATTTTGTTTATATTTTTTATTAAAATCTACACCTACTGTTATTACATAACTCGATTTAACTCAAAACTTTACTTTACCGATATTAATGGTAATTTCTTTAAATCAAAGTAGTAGCGCTACGGTGGCGGCTGTCGTTTTAATGTTTTTGTATTATTCAAAATATGTAGCTTCTTTCTTTCTTCTATATTACCAATTATAATATCTTAACTGCACAAAATACAAGAAAGCTACCAGAACATGAGGCTGGGTCCGCTAGTATATAAACTATTGGGTATTTAGAACCACTAAAGCGATTTTCGGTCAAGCTCCTCTACAATTCGTGCTGAGAGTCTTAATGTTTTCCTAACATATGAAGAGACTCTCGGTTTATTCTAAGTTACCTCGGAATGGATTTTTAAGAAAAGCTTTTACTTGATGTTAGAAATACAATCGGCGTGGTGGAGATTTCCTACCGAAAGGCGACCGCATTAAGGTAAATTAATTTTAAAATTACCATTTGTGATATCTGCGAAAATTCAATTTTCAAATACCATCTTATCTAGGATCTGCTCTAACTTTTTATGTTTTTTATGTTTCTCATTCTTCGCCTTCCCTGTTCTTGCAACGCTTTCTCTAGTATAATATTTTTCATAAAAATTAACTCTAGTACGACTTCCCACTGAACTACAATTTTCTTTTAAAAACAACGTGTTCTAAGCGCCATTCGCGAATCGTCCATTTTACTCGAAACCTCCAACGAGAACACATCATATTTGGTTGTGCAAAAGTTATGATAATTTTCAGTGAGTGAAAAACATTACTAATGGAAATTGTGACGATTAGAAGCCTCATATTAACTGTGTACTCGCTATCTATAGCACGCCACAGCCCTAGCGCTCCGCTGTACATGTAGCTTGACTGAACACGGACATCCTCAGCTTTTCATTGTTAGTTTAGCACTATATCAATGCTGAAGAATACCCAGTTGTGGTTTTCGGTAGGTCTAAATGTCTAAACGTTAAAATTTCGTCAGCATTGTGACATTCGGGGATTTCCTTTACTTTAGGACATTGCATCCCAGTCAACTATTAAACCAGATTCTACCGCATTCCACCAGACACACATTACACCTGGTGCACCTGATTTACTTTAAAATTTATGGAGAGTTTTCACCAAAATCAGTCTTAGAAAACATTGTTTAAAAGTTGAATAGTTCTTGCTATAAGTATATTAGAATTCACTTAAAAGCTATTTAAGTTAATTTTTCGATTTTTCATTTACTTGGTATAATTTTGAATTCAGTTTTCATATTAAAGTATATTTCGAGTCATTTGTAATGTAAAAGAGGCGAGAATAGAAGGTATTAGTAAATAAAATATCACCAACAAATTATTTCACAAACCTACGGCACCAAGTCTGCAATCTTCGTGGGATCGACCAGAGTTAAGGTACGTAAATCTCTTATAAAGGGTGGTTAAATTTTCAAGGGCCGATGTTGATTTTGAATAAAACACAAACTATTTAGGAAATTATTGAAATTTTATTTTATTATGATATATTGGTATTACTCAATTATGTATGTAACAAAATATCGGCCAAATGAGCGCCGCGACCTCGGCGGCACACCTCCATAAGATGGTCCAAATTTTCGATGACGATGAGGCATAATGGAGTTTCTATGCCGTTAATGTGCCGAATTATCTCATCCTTTAGCTCTTGAATTGTTGCTGGCTTATCGACGTACACCTTTTCTTTCAAATAACCCCAGAGAAAAAAGTCCAACGGTGTCAAATCACATGATCTTGGGGGCCAATTGACATCGCCATTACGTGAGATAACACGGCCATTGAATTTGTTGCGCAAAAGAGCCATTGTTTCGTTAGCTGTGTGGCAAGTGGCACCGTCCTGCTGAAACCACATATCGTCCACATCCATATCTTCCAATTGTGGCCATAAAAAATTCGTTATCATCTCACGATAGCGAACACCATTCACAGTAACTGCCTGACCGGCCTCATTTTGGAAAAAATACGGCCCGATGATGCCGCCAGCCCATAAACCGCACCAAACAGTCACTCTTTGTGGGTGCATTGGTTTTTCGACAATCACTCTTGGATTCTCATTCGCCCAAATGCGGCAATTCTGTTTATTGACGAATCCACTGAGGTGAAAATGTGCCTCATCACTGAAGATGATTTTCTTCGAAAATTTTCATAATAAGTCTGGATAACTTTAACACGTTGTTGGATTGTGTATCTCTCCATGGTTCAAATTGAGTAAGTCTGAAATAGAGAAATGTCAAATTAAATTCGGAAAAAAACTTGGCGTTTAGGTGAGGTTCACATTCAACATCGGCCCTTACAATTTAACCACCCTTTACATAACATACATACAAATATAAAAAGAGAAGAGAAATCATAGCATAAAACGAAACTATATAAACTTTATTCTCGTCTGCTTCTTATAACGTTTTTTTTTTAATTGTTTCTGTAATTATTCTTTTTATAACTAGTTTCAAATTCGAATATTATTATTTTTTTGTTATTGTAATAGTAACGTACGATTTATTTTACGACATTGGCGACTATGCGAACCATTTCGATAATCGTGTAGGATCGTAAAAGTAAAAGCAACGAAGTGATGTCCGTCTGTTTGTTAATTTTCTTTCTGTCTTGTCCATATTAGTCCGATATGCTTGAAGATGTTTATTTCTTGCACCCCTTATGACATATCACTGCCACTTGAACATCAGCGAAATTATACAATTCATTTCACATTCTAAAATTTTGGATCTTAATCTGCAGAAAAATCAAACGATTTTTGTAATTCTTTTTTCTATAAAATTAAGCACATGAAACCAAGTTTGAGTATTTTATTTGCAATCGTTGTTTTTTTAGTGGGGTGGAAAAAATTCGCCAGGTAAAAACTTTTTTCCAATGGGGCTTTACTATTCACTGGTGCTTTAAAAGGTTTTTAGAAGACAAGGACTTACTTCATATATCTTTTCTTTTGTTTAAGTTGGTTCGTTATTATAAAAACTCTAGTTGAATTTTATGTATTGGATGAGTGCATAAGTTCGTGCCCGATTCCGCTGGATGCCGTACGAATCGTTTGAGAGTGGCGCTCGTGAAAGAAATATATACATATTATATATCGTTGGAAAGGTGACAGTCCGAACTGTAAACCAAGCATAAAATAACTTCATTTTGATTTGAGTTGCTTAGTGAAAAGACTCATGGAAGATGAACAACGAAAAAGATCATATGCGTCATATTATGTTATACGAATTCCGCAAAGGAAAAACAGTGGGCGCTGCAAACTAAAGATATTCGCGAAGTTTATTTGGACCGTGCTCCAGCACTCCGCACAGTAAAGAAATGGTTCGCGAAATTTCGTTCTGGAGATTTTAACCTCGAAGATCAACCTCGCAGTGGACGGCCTTCTGAGCTTGATGACGATGTTCTAAGGACTTTAGTTGCGAATAACTCACGTATTTCGACGGAAGAGGTTGCCAGTGAATTGAACGTCAACAAATCAACTGCGTTTCGTCGTTTAAAAAAGGTTGGGTACACTTTGAAGCTCGATACATGGGTGCCACATCAGTTGAGTGAAAAGAACAAAGTGGACCGTATGTCAACAGCAATTTCTTTGCTTCGACGGATCAAAAACGAATCTTTTTTGGATCGGCTCGTGACTGGTGATGAAAAATGGGTCCTGTACAACAATGTTCAATGCAAAAGAACATGGAAACAGGCACACGAAGGGGCGGAACCGATGTCGAAAGGTGGATTGCATCCGATGAAGGTACTGCTGTGCATTTGGTGGGATATCCGAGGCGTGATCTATTTTGAGCTCTTGCCAGCTGGAGAAACGATCACTGCCAACAAGTATTGTCAGCAATTGGTCGAATTGAAGAAAGCAATTGATGAAAAACGTCCGATTTTGGCCAATCGCAAAGGAGTTCTTTTCCATCATGACAACGCCAGGCCACATGTTGCAAAACCGACCCTGGCCAAACTGAAGGAGATGAATTGGGAAATCATGCCGCATCCCCCATATTCACCCGACATTGCACCTTCTGATTATCATTTGTTTCGATCGCTGCAGAACAATTTGAATGGAAAAAAATTTAAAAATGTGGAAGACGTCAAAAACCACCTTGACACCTTTTTCAACGAGAAACCGCGCGATTTCTATGAATCAGGCATCCGTAAATTGGTTGAACGTTGGGAGTGGATTGCCGAACATGATGGCGAATACATAATTGATTAATAAAAGCGCTTTCTTCAAAAAATTTCAATTTTAGTTTGCACTTGAAATCGGGCACGAACTTATGCACTCATCCAATAAAATCAATACGCATTGTCTTCTTTCTCCGATGATCTTAATAAATATGAGCATGAGACTATCAGACTACTGCAGCGTATTTCAACCAGAACTCTTTGGAGTCGTGGCTGCTCAAATCAGCAGTGGCAGCAGAATCAGTTACGATAAATTTCGACAATCAAGCTCCCATCAGATTTCTACACACAGGATACAGGAACATCCCAGGCAATTGCACGGCAAATGAGCTTGCGAGAGAAGGAACACTTTATCCACAATAAACCATAAGCAACATGCAGGTGTATCTTTGTCCACATCAAAATATTATATATGCTGAAAATACTCTTACGATTTTGCCGCAACAGTAGGGACGAAGAAGAGGAATAGTCTATTGAACACTACCGTTGGCAGCTTTGACATTTGCGCAACACAAGTTCCTTGGGAAACACTTCTTCGACTATCTCGCTGAGCAAGCATCGGCG
Source organism: Ceratitis rosa (assembly GCA_037013455.1). Classification (NCBI taxonomy): domain Eukaryota; kingdom Metazoa; phylum Arthropoda; class Insecta; order Diptera; family Tephritidae; genus Ceratitis; species Ceratitis rosa. Next base: position 10,461,689 of record JAWMAG010000005.1, on the reverse strand, counting down.
AGAATTGGCAACCTCGTTGCTTTTATAAGGCAAACGAATTGGTACGAAAATTTGAGAAGGTGAAAATCAGTACCTCACAGCGGTATGGGCCTATTGGCATAAGTTCGTTGGTCACTGACCAATAGCCGCATCAACTCAAATTAATTTATTTTCTGTCTATGAAGAGATTACTTTTCTCTAAAGAATTAAATTTGGCTTAAATAATATAATCGTTATAACGGGTTTTTTAGAAACATCTGCTGATAGCGAACAACAACACAGATTTGTTGCCTCTTTTAAACACTTTAGTTATGCCACTTTTGCTCTCAGTGTTCGCTCTGCTTTCGTAATATTAATCCTGCTGATCAAGTTGTCTTCATGCTCTTACTAATTAATATCCACACATCATTAGCGGTTGATAATAGAAGGCTTATCATTAACGCAAATATACCTATGCAGCACTTACTGACTAACACTATGTTTATGGCATATTCATGCGTATGCAATTGTGTAGTCTATTGTAAGTACATAATACGCACAATTTTAGCGGAAGCGGCATCGCCTTCTTACATTGGCCACACCTTTAATTTCCTGTGTATTAAAATTGATAACTTATTAGGTATAATATTTGTACATACATTATGTATCTGCATTTTGTCTTGCAAATACGTGTATGTACACATATGTAGAAACATACATACCTATATTCGATGTCGGTACATCGCTGAAGATTTGATTTAACTGTAAACCTATAATAATACAGTAATGTCTATGTACACATAATTATACCTATGTCAAATGTGCGTAGGTAATGTCTGCCTGTGCGTATGTATTACAAACAAAAGTTCGCTCAGTTGGGGACTTTCAATTTGTTTTTGTTAAATCTAAAAATAACTAATCCTTTGCAATTACTTTATTAATCTTCCTTTAAAATTTTAGAACGATCGGCCAAAATCGGCTGGTCAACTTACCGAACTTTTGTTAATCCCCTCATATACGTGTATGCCTTATTAAAGACTCTTTAATGCATTTTTTCGTTTTTCTTTTACCACTACCTTAAGCGACTAAGTGGTGCTCAGCGGAGTATTTGTTAATTTGTCTATGTATTGGTAAAAAGAGTTTTTGCTCTACTTGCGCTACATTAAGTGCTTTACCACTAAAGGACCTTTGAGGGTACAACCACATAAATTTGCGCAGCCGATGATGGCAATGCTTAAGGAATTTTATACACGTGGCAAAGTCATTCATATGCACACATACATGTATATTTGCAAGAAAAAAACATACAATTTGCTACGTATGATGCGCGTGTGAGTTCACTGTTTCACAAATTTCAAAAAAAAAAGAATTAATGCAAAAATATAAAATATTTATAAAGTATTTTCAAATGCTAATCTTAAGTGAGCCACTGCCCGTTCTATTAGTTGGATGATCTTAGATTTCATTTTTGGACACAAAAACATACATTTTTTTTTCATTTAATCACCCGTTGTTGTGTTTGGAATACTTTTTGAAATTTGCTTTTTTCATCATATCTTATAAAAAAAAACTACATCTCGCTCTCATTTAACGCCTTATGACTAACTTTCCATTGATAAAAAAAAATACACAGATAGCTAAATTTAATTTGAAGGGATCGAAACTAATTGAGGACCCATAAACTATTATTTTTCTTCTTCTTTGGCGTGGCCACAGCTTTCGTGCTTATAGCTAAATTAACATTAGCGTTTCGGCATCGATTGCAGACACGATATGAAGCTGTAATTCCTCCACTACTTCCATCAACGGGTACTGCAAGTACTTTCAGAGCTCGAGTTTTTTCGATCAGCCGAACTACTTGAACTAAAATCCACAGCAAAACTTGAGACGCGCCTGTTGTTTCTAATGATATCAAAATCATCGGCGAAGGCTAGGAGCTGTACTCTCTTATAGCAGAGTGCAGCTTGCCTATTTAGTTCTGTAGCTATTATTATTTTCTAAAGCATTAGATTAATGAAGTTACATGAAAGAAAGTAATTTGCTCTGAGGTCTCGTTTGATACCGAGCGGCTCTCAGAGCTCCTTGCCAAATCACTTGCAAGGTGACCAGACAAATCTGGTCATTGATTGTACGTATAGTACACAGGACTAAGACATACTTCCATAAGAAGAAGGGCGCAATATTGTAGGGATTCATAGTACCAGGTGTGTTTTTTGAAGGTTGTCGGTTTTACTAGTAGATGTCACTAGCAATATGTATAAATTTCTATGATTTGGCATGTATGTAATTTTTTTTTTATTGACATTAACCTACAAAAATACGCAAGTCACATTCCGCCAAAATAATAGCGTCATATTTGTTTACCTCAGTCAATATGTCGTGTTTCGTTCCAAGTAAATCGCATTTGCAGCATTCGTTGCTTTTCTTATTTCATCAAAAGAAAAAAGCAGCTGAAGCTCACCGATTGCTGGTAGAAACTTATGGTGAACATGCTCCAGTGATTAGAACATGTGAGACATGGTTTCGTCAATTTAAAAGTGGAGATTTCGATTTGACAGACAGTGAACATCCTGGTGCAGCGAAAAAGTTCGAAGACGAGGAATTGCAGGCGTTATTGGATGTTGATCCAACCCAATCGCAACAAAAATTGGCAGAAATACTACATGTGACTCGAGGAGCAATTTGCCAATGTTTAAAAGCCATGAGAAAGATCCAGAAGTATGGAAAATTGGTGCAACACCAGCTGAACGATAGACAAATGGAAAATCGAAAAACTGTTTGTGAAATGCTGCTTCAACGATTCGAAAGAAAATCTTTTCTACATCGAATTGTCACGGGGGACGAAAAATGGATTTATTTTGAGAACCCGAAGCGAAAAAAATCATGGATTTCCCCTGGTGAAGCTGGCCCATCAACTGCAAGGCCAAATCGCTTTGGCCGTAAGACAATGCTCTGTGTTTGGTGTGACCAGTGTGGTGTGGTGTACTACGAGTTGTTGAGTTGTTAAAACCTGGTGAAACGGTGAACACGGATCGCTACCGACAACAAATGATCAATTTGAATCATGCGTTGATCGAAAAACGGTCGGAATGGGCCCGAAGACAAAGTTATCTTGCAACATGACAACGCGCCGTCTCATACCGCTAAACTGGTGAAAGACACATTAAAGACAGTTAATTGGGAAATATTATCGCACCCGCCGTACTCTCCAGACCTCGCCCCGTCCGACTATCACCTTTTCGCATCGATGGGACACTCCCTTGCAGAGCAGTGCTTCGCTAATTTTGAAGAAGTCGAAAAATGGCTCGTCGAATGGTTTGCCTCGAAAGAGAAAAAGTTTTTTTGGAATGGTATCCATATTTTCCTGAGAGATGGGCGAAATGTGTAGAAACTAACGGTCAATACTTTGAATAAAAAAATTTTGAGATTCCTCTGAAAATTAAATGTTTTCTTTATCGAAAAAACCGGCAAATTTCAACTAGCACACCTGGTAAAAGGATGACCTTTTTCCGCAGCTGCAGGGGCATAGATGAGGAGAAATTGGTGGAAGATTAATTCTGCCACTGCCTAGCTCTCAAGGGGATTAGTTATCGCTTTCTGGGAAATTTCTCTTCCGATTTCTTTGTTGATCTTGCATCTGTAGGCATCAATAATCTCCTGAACTTATAAAATATACCAAGTATTCAGCGGTTAAATTAAATTTAAAAGTGTTGAGAAATTTAATCAACTTAAACGAGTTATGGCGAAATTCTAAAATGAATTAATGTGCACCGCTCTCAAAAACAAACAACTATTGAAGCAGTATCCTATATGTTTGCAAAATTTCCTTGAAATATCACTAAAGCTGATGGACAACCTCTTCCTTTCTGAAAATTTCTTACAACTTACTAAAGTTGTAATACACCAATCCCTGAAATCCACTATTAATGGTTTTAAAATACAATATAATAGCGCATTTTTTGGCATTTAAAGGTTTGAAAAAATATGAAAATTCTCCAAATATTTCTTTATAAAGGGTGGTTAAATTTCAAGGGCCGATGTTGAATGTGAACCACACCTAAACGCCAAGTTTTTTTCCGAATTTAATTTGACATTTCTCTATTTCAGACTTACTCAATTTGAACCATGGAGAGATACACACGAAACAATGGCTCTTTTGCGCAACAAATTCAATGGCCGTGTTATCTCACGTAATGGCGATGTCAATTGGCCCCCAAGATCATGTGATTTGACACCGTTGGACTTTTTTCTCTGGGGTTATTTGAAAGAAAAGGTGTACGTCGATAAGCCAGCAACAATTCAAGAGCTAAAGGATGGGATAATTCGGCACATTAACGGCATAGAAACTCCATTATGCCTCAGCGTCATCGAAAATTTGGACCATCGTATGGAGGTGTGCCGCCGAGGTCGCGGCGCTCATTTGGCCGATATTTTGTTACATACATAATTGAGTAATACCAATATATCATAATAAAATAAAATTTCAATAATTTCCTAAATAGTTTGTGTTTTATTCAAAACAAAAAAAACATCGGCCCTTGAAATTTAACCACCCTTTATAAAAATGCTGGATTGTGTTTTAAAGAGAAGAGGGTAGTACGAAAAAAGACGAAACGCATTTAATGTCAGATAGCTATGGAGCTTTGAAAAAGATTGGATGGATTGTTATACTGAGAATTTGCTTGGTTGAAAGATTAAGTTAAGATACTGATCTCAATCGGGAAAACCTTATCGCTGGGTAGGCTCACTGTGCCCTAAATGGTGTATTGTACTTGTTTACTTCATATTTTATTTCCTACGATCATCTCAGTACATAGCACCCTGTTTTAAGCTCCGAACTGGTTAGCTAACAATTGACTGATCGTGAATGTCAGAAGAAACCCCACAAAGCATAAATGAAGCTTTTTCTACAGAAATCAGAGTTGTTATCAAAAATCATCCACAGCTTTTTTCTTCAAAAATTCAAGTTTTCTTTCCACTAAATTCAACACTATTTTTATTTCTCCATGTCAAGGGACATTCATTATTTTCTGGAAAAGGAAGTGACTTTGAAATTTAAAATTTTACGGAACAAAAATTTTGTAAACCAGTGTATTCAAGTGATTTTTTGTCTCTGTTTATTTTTTCTTCGCTTCCTCGGCGAAACAAGCACAAATGATAAGCCCACATATGCAGGTATTAAGTGCTCTTGAAACGAGAGAGTAAGAGAGGAAAAAGCTACTCAACTCCGCCAACACTCAAAACGGTTGTATTCAGCGTTTGGTGCCGTCAATGTAGGACTATCGTACTCAACAGGCAGCTAACTATCTGAGTTTAGAATACTTCACCTCGATTTTATTTGCGCTTCGACGGCGGCACACCTGCATAACTGCGTATATAGGTATAGACTCGTATATAGGTACATATATAAGCATTAGCATTAGATAAGTATGTGCATGTATGTAGGTATATGCAGACAGTTCTTTTTAAAAGCTTAAATACAATTTATCTATAAAATTGAGCTTCCACATACATATGTATGTATATATTGTATAATATGTTGCACGATCTATTATCATCACCGGCGACAGCTTTATACAATAGTAGTCACCGTCTACATCCGTCCCGACCAGCTGTCACTTGATACCCCAGTCGTTTGATTTTCTTGCAGTCTACTACTTTTACTTTGTCACATTGTTTTCTTTGTGTGAACGAGCAAGTGTGTTTATACATATGTATGTATGTATGTATGTGTAGTGGTATTTAAATTTGCCTACACACATATGTGGGTGTTTAAAAAATTTTCTCCCTTCTTTTTCGATAATTTTGCCGTTGGCGTAAAGCACTCAAGCGTTAGTGCACTTAATTAAAATTCTCACTCGTTTTCCCCCTTTCACACATATACCACGACTATTACTCCTGTTTGTAGTGATTTACTTACTCTTAATAATTGATGCGCCACTGAAGCGAAATATTTTAATAAATCTTAATTTGTTTTCATTTTAATTCGTTTAAATTTATGAAATTACTGGCATATTGGCGACCATATATTTTTTTTCTTTTATTTTTATGTTTGGCCACATGTGCACTGTGCAAATATCTAAGTATTAGTAGAATTATATTAAATTTTTTTAACCAGACAAGGGTTGAGCAAGATGGATTATTAATATTATTGATGAATAACAGGATATAAATATAAACAAAGATTTTGTTTTAAAATCAATTTTAATGTAAAAATATTCAAACAGCTCGTTGCGATGGCACATTATCGTCATGAAAGTTTCTGGAAATTGTTGGCCCACAATTCTGACCGTTTACAACGGATGCTTTCGTGCAAACGCCTTAAAACGCTGAAATAATTATTATTTATTGACCGTCTGTCCCGTTGGAACGAATTCATGATGAACCAAACCGCGGATATCGAAAAAAACCATTTCCGAAAACTTTCTTGTCTTAAAAAGACGGATAAATAAATTTGAATGAATTTTCTTTATTGAAATGCCTCTGTAGGTCAGATTCTTCGAAATCGATTGTGTGACCCTCAACGAATGTAAAGTCTAGCCCAATTTCGTGTTTCAAGTCACAAGTCACCTCTGGATGGTTGGTGTAGCACTTATCTTTATCAGCTTTGCACATAAAGTGGTCCAAATCAGTCCAATCGCAACTACGGGCGACTAGTTGGTATTCCCGTTTTGGCTAATTGTGCGATTTTCGAACACACTGCGCAAAAAATCGATTATAATGTTAGCGGT